>JAJOOH010027278.1:0-23899 GCA_029582605.1 Solanum gracilifrons
CCCCCCCCCCCCCCCCCCCCCCCCCCCCCCCCCCCCCCCCCCCCCCCCCCCCCCCCCCCCCCCCCCCCCCCCCCCCCCCCCCCCCCCCCCCCAAATTTATATAAGAAAAAAGATATTTGGCTAGTGTTTGTTCTTTTTTAACACATAAATCTTATATATCATATTTAAATGAAATGACTATCTACTTTGATAAGATACTTTTTCCTTTCAGGCAAGATGGCAAAAATAATTGGCTAAAATTTCATTATATTTAGCACTATTTATCTTTCCAAAAAAGTGGAGTTCCTGCAAATATATTTTACTAATTTAACCGCAAGAAGAATAAAAAACATTAACAATATTTAAAAAGTAAAAATAAATTAATTTAGAAAACATAACATGAAAATATTCACGAGATTATATTTTACTCTCTTTGGATAAGATGATGAGGGGTCATGTAAAAGCTAATAACCAGATTGGATAATTATGACTACTAATAATTTTCAAAAGTGTTTTACGGCAAAATTTTATAGAGAATTCGCAAAAACACAAAATAGGATAATATCTTTTTATTTATCTATCTAGTTTCTTTTAGATGGAGTGAGACTAGTATATATAGTAATAATATAACCCACCTTGATTCATCGGTGGAAATATAATTCCAATATCTCCGATCATCAATACCAGTAATCCTCATTCCCTTTGAACAAATTGCCAAGCAAACTCCTCCATTATTCCTATCAATCCATATTTCCTATAATCATCCAAATTTTCTTGAGTTCAGTCAAACTCAATAACTTTTTTCTCGAATAGTATATTTATATTTAAAAATTTATCAAATAAGAAAATTTCAAACTAACCTTTGTTCCACCATCAAAAGAATTGGACCGGGAAAGCTTAGCAAAAATATCCTTTTTGCGCATCCCGGTCACACTCAGGCCAAGTAATTCCTCAAGAATATACTTATAGTTAGATGGCAATTTGGATTCCCAGATAAAGTCCGCCGAAGAAGCTGCATGAAATGCCCGATTAATTCGGGCCATCATGCAGATCTCCGGCGGATTTAAATAAGATAATACTAGAGCAACGCAGGCCTCAGGTATATCTTCGAGTTTTTTTGATTTTGATAATGGACTGCTTAATCCATTTTGTGTTGAGTCAATGGAAGAAGAAGCATTAGCACCCATGGCTCTGAAAAGAGAGAGTAGTTAGAGAGAGAAATCAGGCCTGAGTGGTTGAGTTTATGTGCTAGCTCTAAGTTTAACAATATACTTTCTCTGACTAACAAAATTAAGTATTTTATTTCTAAACTTTGAATTTATGTGACGTAATTTAATTTGACATTATGTTTAAATAATTTTTTTGAAATTTGTGAAATATATATTCATATGGCTATAAAGCATTTCATTTAGCTAAAACTAACATTTAAAAGTTGAATTGCTATTAAATATAGAAATATGACTTTTTTTTTGAGACTGACGATAAAGAAAAATAAGTCATATAATTTGGGATAGAGGTTTAATTGTACACGAAATTAAAAAATAAAATGAAATTTATTATTTTAAATTAAAAATGTATATTATATTATAAATTTCATGGTCTTACACGTATCATAGAAAATATTAAATCAAAAATATCAATACTCCTTCCATCTCATCTTTTGCTGTATGTGGGGAATTGGGATTTGTAGATTGTAGTTTTATCATTTATGACGAGGATCGTATGTGGAACCAAAATTAGTAGATTCTTATCCATTGCTCTATAGATTATTGGTTAGCTCTTTAATTTACACGCTCCTTAGTGTTGCGTGATGATACCCAATCTATGCATGTCTAACAACATCTTCGACCTATCTCTATTTTATTCTTTATTTTCGATATTTAGAGAGTAAAATAGAAAATGTTCACTCCAATCTCCTTCTATATTACTTTCTATACTCTATTTATAGAGATGTGAATAGTAATTCTCCAAATCGGCCCATTTAAGGTTAAATTATGGAAAAATTATGCAGAATAACAAATATTTAGCCTATATTAGAAATTATAACTAGAGTTTAAGAAAATTATAATTCGCGGCTACAGTTTTCCTAATTTTGTTATTCACCTGATTTGTATAATAAGTATGATTTGTATAATAAGTTTGATTTGTATAAATCCACAATTTGTATAATTCAGTTCTTGAATGTATAAATCCAGAATTTTGTATATGATTACCCTAACTATTTGTACACGATTCATGAAAAATTCATAACCATGTTTGTATATTGACAAGAGAAATATACAAACGGAGTTCTAAAAAATTCCTAAATATATAAATACATAATTTGTATATACTTACCCTATTTGTATATTCGCAAGCGCAATATACAAACGTACAGAATTATATGAATCACAACCTCCATAGCAAAGGAACTATAGTTATGGAACACAATTATTGAAACTATAGTTTTAGAGCCTTATATGTCTATTACGTTTGCTATTTATGAATTTTTCTCTTAAATTATTTGTGTATTAGTTTTATATATTATTTGATGATTTATGAATAGAATAAAAGTTATTTATATATATATTAATTTTATTCAGTGTTTGGTTGGTAGGTTTCAAATGTTATATAAAATTAAAGTTATTCAAGTATTAATTTTATATGATGTTTGATTGTGATTTAGTAATTCTACGTAATTTAATATTCACATAACCTATGGAAAAATCTATGTATTATTTTATGTGGGGTAGAAGGTGAAATAAATTATATAAGTATTAGACTTCATTTGTTTTAATTAAGATTTAGGCATTTGAATCTAAATGAACATTTGAATGATTAGATGTTGTCTCTAGATCTAAACACAGAATGATTAAGATTATTTGTTTTTCAATATTTGAATGTACATAATAACTATATAATTCAAATAAAAATTAACTAAATATTTGTGGAAATGGTAATAGTTATTGTTAGGGATAAGTAATGATGGTGGTGATAGTTTTTATGTTGGAGGTGGCTGGTGTTGTGGTGACGATTGGTAGTGGTGTTGGTTGATGTTAGTTGTTGGCGGTGTTGATGATGGTGGTTGATGACGTATTTGTGGTAGTTAGCGGCGGTACTAGTTATGATGATGGAGGTGGTTGGTAGTAGATATTGATTACAGTGGTGATAGTGACTGATATGATGGAGGTGGCGATCGAAGAATGTATGGTGGTAGTTATGATAACGAAATTTGTTGGGAAATTAGCTATAGTAGACGTAGTTGTTGATAATGATAGTGTAGGTGGCGGCTGGTATAGAGATGAGGCTGGTGATATCAATGGATATAATTATAATAATGTATGATGCAAGTGTGGTAGTAGAACAATAACGGTTAGCAATAGTGGTGGTTATGATAGCAGAGGTGGTTAGTGGTAGATGATGGTATGGTGGTTTACAATGGTGATGGCGATGGTGGTGGTAATGGAATATGTGGTTAGTAGGGGTGGACATTAATATCGAAAAATCGAACCGAACTAATCTGGTTCTTCAATTTTTCGATTCGATGTCGATGTTATTCAAAAGTTTGATTATTTTGGTTCGGTGTAAGGGTCTCAGAACTTCGGTGTATCGAAGAACCAAACTTATATATATATATATATATATATATATATATCCTTAACTAAAAAGTCAACTAGCAATTAAATCATTCATGACAAATCAAAGTAGCAACAAATTTATAAATCAATAGTTAACTTTAACTATTAATTTTCAAGAAGAACCCAAACATATTTTTATCCATGTACGTCATGTAAAGGAACCCGTCTTTGCCTTGTTTCTCTCGAGAAGAAGTTGGAGGCATAGTGTTCTTTACAAAGACAAATATAGTCTTTTAGTTAGCACAATAAGTGTTTCATGGTGAGACACATCGTCCGTTAACATATATAGTTTTAAATTTTTAAGTGTCTTATACTTCGATTAAATCCTTATTTTATTTTTCATTCACGCCGAAAAACTACTTTAAAAACGCCGAACCAAATCAAAGTAGAAAAAAATGAATTGAACTGAACCAAATTAGTTTAGTTTTGTAAATGGTGCACACTTTTCTAAAATAAAAGATCGAAGAATTGAACCGAAGTTTGATAAAACCGAATCGAAGAACCAAACACTCACTCCTAGTGGTAAGTGATGATGGATGGTGATATATTGTGGTTAGAGTGATGGTTAATATTGTCCACACAAGAATACCTTTTAATCATATTACTACGCCTAGGATCCTCGTTAGATGGTGTATATTACGTTGATTCTTTCCGTGGTCTTTTAGATCTTTCACTTGTTAACTCACATTCAGTTTTGTATGGATAAATGTGTTTAAAGAACTCATCATTATCTGACTCAATTACCGTATTAACATGAATTTCGAATTATCATATTTGTGAACAAAAATCCGACAGGTCTTACTATTCACAACATATCTAATAAATACACAATCCACTATTTTAGGTCAAATTTTAACCCTCTTGGGTAAAGGAACTTGTACCTTGGCTAAACACCCCACACTTTGTAATATTTCAAGTTGGGTTTACGTTCTTTCCATTACTTATATATGATAGATTTCGTTTTGCTATGGGGTACCTATTGAGTATTTGGTTAGTTGTAAGGATAACTTCCCCCCACAAACTTTGCGGTGAACCATAACTGATTAACAAGACATTCATCATTTCCTTTAAGGTTTTGTTTTTATGTTCCGCCATCCCATTTGATTGTGGTGTGTAGGGTGCAGTAGTTTCATGAATAATACCATATTCCAAACATATCTCTGCAAAAAGAGATTCATATTCTCCACCTCTATCACTTCGAATCAATTTTATCTCTCGATTTAATTGATTCTTACAACACCCCTCTATTTGAAAGAAGTAGAATTAGAAAGAAACCATTTTTTTTAAAGATTAAATTTGGAAATATTGGCAAGTTATGTTAAGTATGATTTTTTGGTCAATTTCAAACGACCATAACTCTTAGTACAAAATGATTTATATGTGCCATATGATATCAAATGAAAGGTCTTTGAATTATCTTTCCAACACCACTGAGTTTGCTAATTTTTGAGCTCGTATAAGGGAGATATGCCCGTTCAAAGTCGGGTGTTCCAGTTAAGGAAAGTTACCCTAATTTAAGAGGGGTATTTTGGTCTTTTCCGTACTCAATTGGTTTAATTCGTTTTTAGTAATTTAATTGGGGTCTAAATTGATTTGGTTCAGTTTACGCTTTGCAAATTTATGTTAGGGCTTTGAGAGAAGAGAAAAGAGGAGAAATGCCAAGGTTCGTCACGTTTTTGAGTTTCGCTTGCAGATTTCGCCAAGTGTTAATCCCTACGAGGTATGTGAGATCACATAGCATTGGGTTCGTTCACCCACACGCCAATCATGATTTAATTCAGCATATTTACATTTCTGATAGTAGAGTAATAGAGTTCTTGATGGATTTCGTTGAAGTTTCTATTGGAATCGTGATTGTTGAAATTTTGAGGAGTTATTGAGTAAATTTCATAAGATTTGAGGTTGTTTTTGAGTAGATTCTTGTATACTTTGGTTGAGTATTCAAGTTTAAGTGTTTGGGGAAGAAACCAATCAAATCTAAACGCTTTAGGGTCGAAAAACGAATAAGAAAATTCGTGGGTTTTCTGGGCAGGGGCTGGCGCACCGCGCCACTCAGTGCACCATCATAAGGCGTCTGTAGTTTGGGATCTGGGGCGCCGCGCCATTTAGTGCGCCCCAACCCAGACTCTTCAATTCAAGGTATGGCGCCCTGCGCCACTCAGTACGCTAGGGTCGCCAGGTCCTCTACCCTTTCCCACTTCTTTCCGTTTGAGTTCCCTTGAATCGCACCTATGTTTTCTAGTTGATTTCTACACTCTAAGGTACGTCTAAACATTATGAGATCATCCATAAACATGAATCATAACCTTGAATCCATAAATTCAAATTCAAGGAAAGTTAAGAGCCAAGTCTAGAGAAGTTCTTACAGTTTTTTCAAGAAGTCTTTTGCAAATGCGTTAAACTTGTTTTAAGACTTGAGTTTTGAGTTGAGTAAAGAGTAACAAATGAAGTTCATTTTCTTCAAAAGAGTATATGGGAACTATGTATTCCGAAAGAGTTAATGCTTTCACATTTAAGCATTTTGAGCTAGTTTTTGAGTAATTAGCTCAAACCAGAGAAAGAGTTATGTTTTTAAACATATGAGCTAGTTACATTTTGGGAGTAGTTTTGAATACCGATTTGGGGACAAGTTGAGTTCAGATAATTCAAAGTCTTTATAAACCGTGTGGCCAACATGGGGTAGAAAAGGGTCATACTTTTTAGATGATTTCTTAGTGCTTTTAGCATAGACTAGTGAATCCACTTAGTAGTTAGGTTCTATACCCCCAACAAGCTATAGGACGACCCTAGTAGCATGAGGCAAAATGATGTATCATCACATAGCTCATAGTGATGGTTGTCGGTTAGAGAAACTCCCATAGAGATATTTTGGTATTCTTATATACACAGAGTTATTTTGTGTTTTCTTATACACACAAAGTTTATATTATATCCTTGCATACAAACTGAGTTACTATTGTATTCTTCAATACACAGAGTTGTTATACACATGTTTTAAAGCTTTTCTTTATACTGCATTTATATTATTGCTTTATATTGAAATGAGTTGAGTTGAGTTGAGTTGAGACCAGATATGTTCATTCAGTTCCTTTCAAGCTTACGTCTTGTTTTAGAATTCCCCTCGCATGCTCGTACATTCAATATATTTATGCCATTTGGCCTGCATCTTTTATGATTTAGATACAGGTAACTAGGATCAACATTCAGCACATCGTTGATCCAGTTGAGCTTCAGAGTTGTTGGTGAGCCTCCTTGCTTCTGGGGGATTTTTGTTTATTGTTTTCATTATTCTAGTTCTTTAAGATGTCGTAGGTCTTGTCCCGACATCCATATCAGTTGTTAGAGGCTTCATAGATAGTTAGTTATTGTTAGTTCATGAGTCTTTCCATTTCCACTCATTTATGTTGAGACTTGATGTCACGCCCTGAGCCTACACCCTGGGCGAGACTGGCACTCAAGAACCATTGCTGGCCCCAAGCAATCCCTTGGCCTAGCTTACTCACTCAGCGGAAGACTTAGACATAAGAAAGAGAATCCAAATATAAGATAACTCAATATGTCTCAAACTGAACTTATAATGTTTTAAAAATAAACATTTAACTTAGCTAAAATGACAACTCAAATTTGAACATAAGCCAATATAAGCAAATAAAAAATGATGCGAATGAACTAACATCTAACTGACTATCTATGAAGCCTCTAAAACAACTGAGATGGATGTCGGGACAGGCCCACGACATCCTAATGAACGAAAATGATAAAGTAATAAAAAGAGGGATCCTCCGGAATGCAATGAGGCTCACCAACAACTCTGAAGCTCAACTGGATAAACGATGCGCTGGATCCTGATCCTGGTTACCTGCGTCTGCATCATAAGACGATGTAGGCCAACTGGCATCAGTACATTGAATGTACTAGTATGTGAGTTCGAATGCTAAACACAACTTAAGCTTGAAAAGAATCTGAAAGGAACTGAAGAACTTACTTGGCTTAACGCAACTCCACATAACTGAACTCATTTCAATATAAAGCAGTTTAAAAACAAGTGCAATATAAAGAAAAACTGTTTAAAACATGATGTCAACTCTATGTGTATGCAAAGATACATATAACTCTGAGATGTATGTAAAAATACAAATAAACTGATGTATATAAAAATACAAAATACTGTTGTGGGAGTTTCTTTAACCGACAACCTTCATTTACGAGCTATAGTGATGATACAACACTTTACCTCACACTGCCAAGGACCATCATATACCTTGTCGGGGGTATAAGACCTAACTAACTAAGTGGATCCACTACTCTATGCTAAAAATCATTAAAGGATTTATCTAAAAGTATGAACCTTTTCTACCCATGATGGCTACATGGTTTATGGGGGGCTTTGGGTTCTCTGAACGCTCCCCCATATCGGTGCTCAATACTACTCCCAAAATATGATACTAGCTCTTTATGTTTAAAAACATATTTCTGTCTGTGATTTGAGATAATTTCTCAAAAACTTAGATCAAAGGCTATCTTGGAAATCAAAGTTTCCCCTCTTGCTTAATTATAAAAGCATTTACTCTTTTCTGAAAACTAGCTTGAAGGCTCTTTGGAAATCGAGGTTTACTTTCTTGTTTAAATGTAAAAACATTTTAAACTCTCTGGGAATACATAGTCCCCATATACTTTTGAAGAAATGAACTTCAATTTTACTCTTTACTAAACTCAAAACTCAAGCCTTACAACAAAGTTAAAACATTTGTAAAAGACTTTTGAAAACTTTATGCACTTCTCTTGACTTGACTCTTTACTGATCTTGACTTGACTCTTTACTGGTCTTGACTTGGCTCTTAACTGATCCTTGAATTGAATTATGGATTCAAGGATTGATATTTGTGAAAGGAAAGATCTCATGATGTGTAGGAATGATTTTAGATAGCTAAACATAACAAAAAGACTAAAAAATCAATATTTGAGGGTGGGTCCGCGATGCAGAGACATATTTAATTTTTGGTTTCGAAAATAACTTTTGAGGCAGAACGCGAAATAATTTTTCTCAGTTCTGGGTAGTGGGTCCGCGACGCGGAGGCATGTCCATATTTCGACCGACGAAATTTCTTCTTCGTTTTCCAGCTCTAAACCCTCTAAACTCCATGGGTTCTTTCCCGAAACACTTAGAATCGATTAAATGTTCAAAGTACATAAGATTCTACTCAAAATCAAACCTAAAATCATAGATTCGGATCAAACAACTCCTCAACGATTTCAATAAATCAATAATTTAATAAAACTTCAACAAACCCATCAAGAACTCAATTTCTAATCTTTCAAGAACTTAAATTCGCTGAAATAAATCATGATTGATGCGTGGGTGAAATAACACAACACTATGTGATCTCACATACCTTGTAGGGATCACCCCCGACGAAATCCACAAGCTAAACTCGACGAACTTGACGATTTTCTTGCTTCTCCTTCTCTTTTCTCCTCTTTTTTCCTCTTCTCTAAAACCGTAACTCTTTTCCAAAAGCGTAAAACTGACTAAGTTCAGTTTAGACCCTTAATTAATTCACTAAAACGAATTTAATTATTTGGATAAGGAAAAGACTGAAATACCCTTCAAAAATCCGGATTGGACATTTCCTTATTTTAACAACTCAAGTTCCAATGGGTGTATCTCACTCGTACGAACTCGGATTTGCGCAATCTTGGCGGCGTTGGAAAGATTGCTCCAAGAGCTTTCCAACCATACCTAGAAGTACATCTAAATCATCCTAAGATGGGAGTTATGTCTGTTTGAAATTGACCAAAAACTCACTTTTTTCCTAACTTGTAAATTTCCAGATTTTCATTCTTTCCAAAAATGACTATTTCAAATTCTTAGCTTCTTCCTAGCTATTTCAAATTGCGAGACGTTACAATATCTCCCCCTTGGGAACATTAATCCTCGAATGAGATTATTCTTAATAGGCTAAGGGTGAAACATGCCACACTCAGTTCAAACACCCACAAACAAATGCAAAATAACATGCCAATTGTAAATAAATACTAAGAAAGGATTAGTACCTTGATCTGGAATTTCTCTGGGTTCGAAGAGATGTGGATATCTTTTCTTCATACTTTTCCACCAATAGACTTCTCGCAAGTCACGGTACATCTTGGTGGGACCCGGATGAATGGAATATCTGGAGCTATGAACTTCCTCCATGATACTCTCTTGGGTTCCATCCACTATTGGTACACACAACCTACCTTGATGTCTCAACACACCATCTCCCCCTTGTTCAAAAGCTAATACTTTTTACTTATGAACATTTTCCTTCATTTCAAGCAAGATAGGGTCTTGGTCTTGCTCACCTTTTACTTTTGATACTAATGATGATTTAGCCCCATTCATCACCAATATTCCTCCTTCTATGGAATCCATTAATCGAACTCCTAATCATGCAAGTCTATCCACATATTTTTGCTAACTTTTTCTTACCTTCTTCAAAATGGGCGGTACTACCCATAGATAACCTGCTCAAGGCATCATCAACAACATTAGCCTTTCCTGGGTGATAAAGAATACTCATGTCGAAATATTTGAGTAATTCTAACCACCTCCTCTGTCTGAGACTAACCTCTTTCTGCTAAACACATACTGAAGACTCTTGTGATCGGTGAACACATCCACATGATCACCATAAAGATAATGGCGCCATATTTTCAAAGCAAATACTACAACAAACAACTCTAAGTCATGAGTTGGGTAATTCTTCTCATGAACTTTCAATTGTCTGGAGGCATAAGTTATAACCCTGCCATTTTGCATTAACACACAACTCAAACCAACTCTAGACGTAACACAATACACCACGAAACCTTGAGTACCTTCTGGTAAGGTCAACACTGGGCAGTAGTCAACCTCTTTTCCAATTCCTGAAAGCTTTTCTCACAAGCTTCCGACCATTGAAACTTCACTGTCTTCTGAGTTAACATGGTCAAATGAGATGAAATAGATAAAAATCCCTCGACAAACCCTCTATAATATTCCGCCAAACCTAAGAAACTTCTAATATCAGTTGGAGATGTGGGTTTAGGCCAATTCTGTTGTGCCTCTATCTTCTGAGTATTAACTTTAATTCCCTCTCCAGACACAATGCGGCCTAAGAATGCCACAGGCTTAAGTCAAAACTCACACTTAGAGAACTTGGCGTACAACTCTCTATCTTTTAAAGTCTGAAGAACTATTCTGAGATGGCTAGCATGATCTTCTTCATTCCTTGAATAGATTAGTATGTCATCAATGAAGACAATAACAAACATATCTAAATAAGGTTTTTGAAAACTCTATTTATAAGGTCCATGAACGTTGCATGTGCATTAGTTAAACCGAACGACATGACCAGAAACTAATAATGACCATAATGGGTCCTGAATGTTGTCTTGGGAATGTAACATTAGCTTACTTTCAACTGATGGTAGCCAGATCTGAGGTCTATTTTCGAAAAACAAGAAGCACCCTGAAGTTGATAGAAAAGATCATCAATTATTGGAAGAGGATACTTGTTCTTGATGGTAACCTTCTTCAACTGGCGGTAATCTATACACATCCTAAGGGAACCATCTTTCTTTCTCACAAATAAGACCGGAGCGCCCCAAGTTGAGACACTTGGTCGAATAAACCCTTTCTCTAAAAGATCTTTCAACTGCTCTTTTAAGATCTTTCAACTCTGCTAGTGCCATTCTATATGGTGGAATAGATATATGATGAGTAACTGGAAGAATATCTATATCAAAGTCTATATCTCTCTAAGGAGGGACTCCGGGTGGATCATCTAGAAAAACTTCTGGAAACTCTTCTACTACTGGAACTGACTGAATATGAGGTATCTCAACATTAGAGTCATTAAATCGGACTAAGTGGTAGACACACCCCTTAGAAACTAATTTCATTGCCTTAAGGTATGAAATGAAACGACCCTTAGGCACTGCTGAACTACTTTTCCACTCTAAGACTGGCTCATTTGGAAACTGAAACTTGACAACTCGAGTTCTACAATCTATTGATGCATAACAGGCATGAAGCTAGTCCATACCTAGAATGACATCAACATCTACCATGTCTAACTCAATTAAATCAACTATGGTACTCTTGTGATTGACGGAAATGGGACAATCACGATAGACTCTCTCTGCTAGAATAGACTCATCAACAGGTGTAGAAACATTGAAGGGTTCACAAAGTATCTCAGGAATAACATCAAAATTCAAATCAACATAAAGAGTTACAAAAGATAAACTCACCCCTAGGTCTAGCAAAGCATAAACAGTAAAGTTAAAGACTTGGATCATACCAGTGACCACATCTGGCGAATTCTCTTGCTTTTAGCGACTATTTATAGCATATAAGCGGTTTGTTTCCCCGCCAGTACCTGAAGTAGCTCCTCGAGGTGCAGATCTGTCTGGTGGAGCAACTGAACAAAGTTGGGCCCTATTGTCCCTATTATCATTACCTTGCATGTTCTCAGGATACTCCCTCATAAAATGACCGTTCTGACCACACTTGAAATAACCAGTAGAACCCTCACGACAAATACCTGAGTGGTTTCTGCCACACTTAGCACATGCAGGAGGCTTACTACCCCTTCGTACCATACTGCCTTGACAATAGGTAGATTTAGCTCTGAAACTCCGGGAATTCTGACTATTGTACTCACTTTTGTTCTTAGGTGCAGGTGCACTAGCAGATGATGGGGCAGGTCCCTTCTGTTTCTATTAGAAGGAAAACCAGTTCGCACTACTCTTTTGTTACCTAAACTCGTTCCCTGATGTCTTAGCCCTCTTTTTCTTAAGCTCTTATCTATCCTTCACCTTATCCTCCTCAACTTGTTGCACATGGATCATTAGCCTTACATGTCTATATTCCCTATCAACATCGCTGCCTTGCCTTCCTTGCTTGACTGATGAGACAACCCAGCAACAAATAAACTAATCCTGCTCCTCATGTCAGCAACCATCTCTGAGGCATAGTGGGAAAGTTGTGCAAACTTCAAACTGTACTCATGAACACTCATAGACTCCGGATTAAGGGTGAGAAACTCTCTTATCTTTGCCTCTCGCAACTCACGAGGAAAGAAACATCCCATGAGAGCACTCTCAAACACAACCCAACTCACTATTGGCACATCCTCAGCCCTATTCTTTTTCCCTCGGTCGAACCAGACTCTAGCAACACCCTTTATTTGGTATGCAACTAGTTCCACCCTTTCAGCATCTACCATATGCATAATCTCAAAAAATTATGAAGCTCTACTACAAAGTTCTCTGGATCCTCTGTGACACTTGAACCTGTGAAGCTTGGTGGGTTCATCCTTAAAAACTCATGGATCCTTGAAGTATCAGCCACTTCCTGTCGATTATCTCTCTGTCCATCTTGATGGGTCACAACTTGACTTAACATCCGGATAGCTTCACAAAATTCAGCATTGGTGACCTCTCCTTGGGGTTGCGTTTCTAGTGCATTAGGTACCCCTTGTTCCTCGACATTTCTTCTAGTAGGACGACCTCAGACAACTCTTCATGGAGGCATGATTATCTGAAGACACACGCAAGCACGAATTATAGGGAAACTTTTTAGAGATCAACTCTAACACACGAAATGAGAGTGAAATAAGTGAGAAATTTTCCTAAATGTTACAGCCTCCTAATTATAGATGTGGCGCGCTTCACACCGATAACTAGGACTCTACAGACACGGCTTCATAGACTCCCTAGGACTCTTGAACTTTGTGCTATGATACCAAGTTTGTCATACCCCGAGCCTACACTCTGGGCGAGACTGGCACTCGAGAACCATTGTTGGCCCCAAGCGAACCCTTGACCTGTTTTACTCACTCAGCGGAAGACTTAGACATAAGAAAGAGAATCCAAATACAAGATAACTCAATATGTCTCAAACTGAACTTATAATGTTTTAAAAATAAACATTTAACTTAGCCAAAATGGCAACTCAAATTTGAACATAAGCCAATAACAAAATGATGACGAATGAACTAACATCTGACTGACTATTTATAAGCCTCTAAAACAACTGAGATGGATGTCGGGACAGGCCCACGACATCCTAATGAACTAAAATGATAAAGTAATAAAAAGGGGGATCCTCCGGAATGCAAGGAGGCTTACCAACAATTCTAAAGCTCAACTGGATCAACGATGCGTTGGATGTTGATCTTGGTTACCTGCGTATGCATCATAAGACGATGCAGGCCAATTGGCATCAGTACATTGAATGTATGAGTATGTGAGTTGGAATGCTAAACACAACTTAAGCTTGAACAGAATCTGAAAGGAACTGAAGAACTTACTTGGCTCAACTTAACTCAACATAACTGAATTCATTTCAATATAATGCAGTTTGAAAACAAGTGCAATATAAAGAAAAACTGTTTAAAACATGATGTCAACTCTGTGTGGATTAAAGGATACGTATAACTCTGAGATGTATGTAGAAATACAAATAAACTAATGTATATAATAATACAAAATACTGTTGTGGGAGTTTCTCTAACCGACAACCATCACTTAAGCGCTATACTGATGATACAACACTTTACCTCACGCTGACAAGGACCATCATATACCTTGTCGGGGGTATAGGACCTAACTCACTAAGTGTATCCACTAGTCTATGTTAAAAATATTAAAGGATTCATCTAAAAAGTTTGACCCTTTTCTACCCATGATGGTTACATAGTTTATGGGGGCTTTGGGTTCTCTGAACGCTCCCCCATATCGGTGCTCAATACTACTCCCAAAATATGATACTAGCTCTTTATGTTTAAAAACATATTTCTTTCTGTGATTTGAGATAATTGCTCAAAAACTTAGATCAAAGGCTATCTTGGAAATCAAAGTTTCCCTTCTTGCTTAATTATGAAAGCATTAATCTTTTCTGAAAACTAGCCCGAAGGCTCTTTGGAAATCGAGGTTTACTTTCTTGTTTAAATGTGAAAATATTTTAAACTCTCTGGGAATATATAGTCCCCATATACTTTTGAAGAAATGAACTTCAATTTTACTCTTTACTGGACTCAAAACTCAAGCCTTACAACAAAGTTAAAACATTTGTAAAAGACTTTTGAAAACTTTATGCACTTTTCTTGACTTGACTCTTAACTTCTCTTGACTTGACTATTAACTGATCTTGACTTGATTCTTAACTTATCCTTGAATTGAATTATGGATTCAAGGATTGAGATTTGTGAAAGGAAAGATCTCATGATGTTTAGGAATGATTTTAGATAGCTAAGCATGAGAAAAGACCAAAAAATCAATATTTGAGGGTGGGTCCACGACGCGGAGACATATTTAATTGTTGGTTTCGAAAACAACTTTTGAGGCAGAACGGTCCATGACCGCTCCGCGATGCGAAATGATTTTTCTCAGTTCTACGGAGTGGGTCCGCGACGCGGAGGCATGTCCATATTTCGACCGACGAAATTGCTTCTTCGTTTCCCATCTCTAAACCCTCTAAACTCCATGGGTTCTTTCCCAAAACACTTAGAATCGATTAAATGTTCAAAGTACATCAGATTCTACTCAAAATCAAACCTAAAATCATAGATTCGGATCAAACAACTCCTCAACGATTTCAACAAATCAATAATTTAATAAAACTTCAACAAACCCATCAAGAACTCAATTTCTAAGCTTTCAAGAACTTAAATTCGCTGAAAGAAATCATGATTGGTGCGTGGGTGAACTAACCCAACGCTATGTGATATCACATACCTTGTAGGGATCACCCCCGATGAAATCCACAAGCTAAACTCGACGACGTCATTGCTTCTCCCTCTCTTTTCTCCTCTTCTTTCCTCTTCTCTAAAACCCTAACTCTTTTCCAAAAGCGTAAAACTGACCAAGTTCAGTTTAGACCCTTAATTAATTTACTAAAATGAATTTAATTAATTGGATAAGGAAAAGACTGAAATACCCTTCAAAAATCCGGATTGGACATTTCCTTAGTTGATCAACCCAACTTCTAATGAGCGTATCTCACTCGTACAAACTCGTATTTGCGCAATCTTGGTAGTCTTGGAATGATCGCTCCAAGAGCTTTCCAACCATATCTAGAAGTACACCTAAATCATCCTGAGCTAGGAGTTATGTCTGTTTGAAGTTGACCAAAAACTCACCTTTTTCCTAACTTAAGTAAATTTCCAGATTTTCATTATTTCTAAAAATGACTATTTCAAATACTTAGCTTTTCCTAGCTATTTCAAATTGCGAGATGTTACACTTGAGTTGCCACTTTGGCTAGTGAATGTTTATTTATAAAACATTCTAAGTTATCTATTGAGCTTTCAGTTTACTTTTTAAAGTACTTTTATCATGAGTAAGTCTTTCGCTGAGTAGTAAGCCAGGCCAAGGGTTCGCTTGGGGCCAACAATGGTTATTGAGTGTCAGTCCCACCCAGGGTGTAGGCTCAGGGCGTGACAATTCTCCACTTCATTCTTGTAATGCTTCATCCTTATTATTAAGCAAATATACATAACAATATCCAGTGCAATCGTTAATTAAAGTTATAAAATACTTTTTTCCACTGCAAGATGATATTGACTTCATAACCTGTATATCTGTATGAATTAAGTCTAGATGATTTGAATTCATGTCAACAAACTTATAAGGATGTTTAACAAACTTAGATTCAACACAAATTTCACATTTCGATTTGTCACACTTGAAGTAAGGCAGTACTTCTTAAGTAATCAATTTTCGCAAGGCGTTATAATTTACATGTCCCAAATGGACATGCCATAAATCATTTGACTCCAATAAGTAAACATAAGCAAAATTCTTATTAATACTGTCAACAACAATTACATTCAGTTTGAAAAGGCCTCAGTGAGGTAGCCCTTTCTTAAGAACATCTCATTCTTATTTATTACAACTTTGTCACTAACTAGGACATAATTTTTAATGAGCAGTGCACCATAAATTAGATTCTTCCTAATAGTTGGAACGTGCACAATGTTGTTCAAAGTCAACACCTTGCATGATGTCATTTTCAACATTACTTTCCTAGTTCCAGCAATCCTCGTTGTTGTTGTGTTCACCATGAACAGATCTTCATCGAACTCAGTAGGAGTATACGTTGCAAAAACTTCTCTTGAAGAACAAACATGTCAAGTGGCACCTGAGTTGAGAAATCACTCCTTGAAATTTCCAACTAAGTTTCACTATGTGATCATTGCACTAAGGTCATATGCATCTTCCATCTTCTCCACTATGTTCGCTTGACTTTTGCCTTTGTCCTTGTCCTTTCTTGGAGCACGATAGTTAGAACACTTGTGACCAACCTTACCACAATTGTAACAGTTGCCCTTGAATTTTTTCTTGGCCTGCGCTGACTTCTGTCCATTGGACTTCTTTCGTTTCTTGCCTTTGGTGGGAGCTTCTTCAACAATATTAACTCTCATGATTTTTGAGCTCCCACGAGACTTCTTTTCAGAGATCTTGTTATCTTTCTCAATCTTGAGCCGAATAACAAGATCTTCAAGCTTCATTTTCTTGTGTTTTTATTTTAAATAATTCTTGAAGTCATTCCACGAAGGATGTAACTTCTCAATCATTGCAGCCACTTGAAAAGCTTCATTCACTACCATGTCCTCAACAATAAGATCATTGAAAATAAGTTAAAATTCTTTCACTTGTGATCCAATAGTTTTGCTATCTGTTAACTTATAGTCTAAAAACTTTGCGAACCAAAAACTTCTTCAAGCATGCATTTTCTGTCTTTTATTTTTTCTCAAGTGTATTCCACAATTCTTTCAAAGTTATTAATGCGCTGAAATTATTATATAAGTCATCCTCTAAAGCACTTAAAATGTAGCCCTTATATAGGAAGTCTGCATATTTCCATTCTTCAATAATCATGAATTTTTCTCTGTCTGACATATCAACAACAAGCATTGGAGTTTCTTCATTGGTAAATTTCCGTAGACCAAGAGTGGTAAGCCAGAAAAATGCATGTTGTTGTCATCCTTTGAAATTCACACTAGAGAATTTTTTTGATCTCTCTGTTGGTGGTACAACAAATCTGCTTGGTGCAGCAACAACCACCGAAGTCGTAGCTTTGTCAATTGCTATTTTTGGTAAACAAAAATCGATGATTCAGTAAGCAATAGTTGAATTGCAAACTTAATAGGAGTATAAAATCACGAAGGTCTTTGTCTCTACCCACAAACACATATTAACAAATAAAACAATAATTTCATCAAGATTGTTATGCAATCTGTATTTTAAATCAATACTATTGATAACAAAACTTTGCAGAAACATTAAATTCCAAAGTTTAAATCACGTAGTGAAGAACAAATATTAATTAATAGAAACTAATGACTATTAAAACATACCAGAATATGTAATAATCGTATGAAATAGAAAGGAAAGAAAATCGAGCCCACTGAATGCATAGTGTCCCCTTAAAAAAATATTACACTCTAGTATTCGAGGTATGAAATGGAATATATCCTCCTAGGATAGAACGATTTTATTCACGTGTGTATTGATACCCAAAATAATGGTGTCGGTGAGCCACTCAACGGTAGTATAGTACACGAATAATGAATCTTTGCAGAAGAAGAAGGAGTTCAGAAATTTCATAAGTGAAAAGTCTGAGGATTCACATGTATTTATAGTCAAGAAGCACTGGTTTCGAAAGGTTGCAACCTTTCTGAAACCACACGACCATTCATGAAAGTTTGCAACCTTTCAAACGGTCATGACTGTTCCCGAAAGTTACAACCTTTCATAACAGTCATCTCCAACGGTGAGAAATTCAAATAAAATGGGAAAGACGTTTTAAACACGCGGATACGAGTTGGGTCGGGTCTTTTCGGCTTATTATTTAAATAATTAATTAAATAATCAAATAAATAATTAAAACAAACTTTGTCCAAAAAATATTCTCTCGATCATTTTTCAAAGCCGAAGCTGAGCGAGCGATGACGTCGCGAGAGGGGTCCCTCTTTCCAACCTTTTAACAACACTAGTAGAAGTGTTTCTCTATTTAAGCACTTCAATTTTCCTTTCCACCACTAATGAGGGAGAAATGCCTTTTACTAAAGCATAAGAGAATCTTTCAAATTCCTCTTTTCATCTTCCCTCCATTTCCCATTAATTCTTGCTAAATACCCAACAATAACTGCATCTCTTGGACCTCTAAGAAGCAGTAGACAGTTGCAAGGCCAAGTGTTGAACCTGAGTACATGGTATTGGCTTGGACCGCAAAAAAGATCACATGAATAACCTATATTCTTAGAGATATTGGTGTATCAATGTCCACAGCTTTGATACTATTTTGTGACAATCTCAGTGTGACTGTGAATCCTATGCTACATGTCCGAACAAAGCATGTTGAAATGTATTATCATTTTCTCAGATAAAAGGTGGCTAGAGGTAAGATTATTACTTGTTTTATTTGATCTCAGGATGAGTTCCAAAATTTCAAAGCAAACTAAAGAATGGATAATCCTCCTCTCAGTAGCTTGAGGAAAAGTGTTGGAGACTTTAAATTAACATTAGGATTCAATCGACTAGTTAGCATAAGACTTTGTGTTTGAATATGAATGTATTACATATTGTGTACGTAGTAATAGTCGAATAAGACACAATGATCACAAGTTGATCAACTCTGTATAACAAAATTGCATATATAAAGGGCATTGTTGTATTAATTCAATTATCACGGAACATAAATATTCTAGCTTCTCTGTCTACTTTCTATATTCTATTTTTTTTACGAATCAATTTATAGAATTTATTTTTCTTAGTATACGGTGAAATTTTATGCCTTTATCTATAGTTTAATATCAATTCATTCCTTTAAATTTATCAAAATATTCCTTTTAGACACTTGAGTTAAGTAATGTTCAAATTGAACACACCTCAATTCCTAGTATAGTGTTCCAATGCGATATCTTCGATTTAAATTTTGAAACTTTTATTTGTGTTTAATTTCTCATTCGTCTATTATGTAATTACATTGACTACATAATATATGCCATCTTATTTAATTATACACATTCACCTCAAAATTCCATACGTTTTCTACTTGAGATTGATGCGTATAATCGAAGGTGCATAAGAAGTGGTGCACGGCACGCGACCCTATCTAAGGCAATGAAGTTTGCCAAACAACTTGCCAAGTCGGCTTTTGTTAAAGAGTTGCCACTTGCCAAAAATATAATTGTACTAAAGTAATAGCCAAAATTAGATATCAATTATTTCTGGATAATTATATAAATAGTGCCACCGTGTCCCCTCCTAATAGATTTGATTTTCTAAAAGTACGATGAATTTGAACTTTTCATATTCCAGGTGTGGGTCTTGTAAAAATCACTTTCTTGATATTTGTGGTGAGCCACTTAAACAGCACATATATATCCTCTTGAAAAAATATTGATGCACTATGCTTTTTATATTAAAAAAATTTAAGTCATATCCACCTTGGGTGGTCTATGTTTTAGAGGTTAATTCTAAATAAGTTGATGATATTCGAAGCTCTGGTTCTAAATTTCGGAAATTTGAAAATTTGAGTTATTAAAGTTATAATAGTATAATTTATTTGGAAAAAAATTGATGTTTTGCGGGTGTGGAAGTGAAATTTCTTTAATTTCAAAAATTAGTCTTAGCTGATTTTTGGAATGTTGAAAATATTTGAAGATTAAATTTTCAAATTTCATAACAAACAAATATTTTAAGATATATTTTTAAAATTTGATTCAAAATTTGTGATCGAACAACAATTAAAGTTTTTAATATTTTGTTCGTATAAATTAATTTAGGTGTAAGCATTAACATGCACATGAATTTGATTTCATCTGACATATATGTGCATTCTAAATTTGGGTGTGCACAAGTAACTACTAAAACTTGTATAAAGTTAACACACGTGTCCTACGTGACATAATACTCATGCAGGATGTGAATTGCCATATAGGGCATCATGTAAAATGCATGTCTATTTGTTCAACTTTATATCAGCTTAAGTGTTTACTTGTGTACACCAAACTAAAGGAGACAAAAATATCATCTAAAAGCAAGTTCGAGAATACGTTTATATAAATTCACTATATAAAAAATAATCTTTAGTGGCACTTAATTAATGACAACAACTTAATTGCAGCTAAATATATATTTTTAGCAGCATACTTAGAGCTCTTTGTATATGTCCCTAAAGTCTTTAACAATATTAGATCCAATATTAATTAATTAATGCCGGTAAAAACTTTAACACTCTTTATTAATTTATATATTTATTAATACTAAGAGTTATTTTTTGGTGTAGTGGTGATATTTTTAATTTACTAATACTAACCTAGATCGATAAAAAGGTGAAAAAAGAAAAATATGATAACAAAAAAAAGAATTTGTCCCATTGAGAGGCTAAAATACATAGTTTATTTCCTGTGCAACACATATTACAGGTGTCTATGTTTTCTTTTCTTTTCAAATTGTTATAATGGATAAAAGGAATATTATCCATCATATCGTATACCAAACAAAATTGATAAATACCTCAAATCACTGCTAATGACGATTAACGCCTGTTACTTAATGAGTAGCTTATCATGGCGTATACGTATTTAATTAAATCAGAGGCTGATGCAAATAGGTTAAGTGATAAGAATATGATATTAAATTCAATCTATTTAAATTATATCAAAACCATTTAGCTTCCACAAACACCACAAAAAATTGCCATATACTTTCATTTCATGTAATAGTGTTTGATCAGACACAATTTTAAAAAGAAAGAAAATGATTAAAAAATATAGTCTAAAATATGATATTAATATTCTGTATTTATAAATTAATTTTTTACTTAATAAATAAAGTACTCCCCTCCCCCCTCCTTCCTTCAATTATTTTTTCCTATTTTTGTTTTTAATCGTTTTAAAACAGTAAACCCTTTTTTAAAATTTTTATGTCAATTCTTAATTTCAATTTGTTTCATAACATGTTTAATTATAAGATTAAATGATATTTTTATACGTTCTATATATCATTAATGTAAGGCTATATATAATTTCTTAAATTTCATGTCAAATTAAAATTAGATAATAAATTGAATCGGAGGGAATATCAATTCTTTTTGAAATTCACTACCTAAAAGAGGGTGTTAAGTATGGAAGAAGCCAACCCAATTTCTGACTTTTGGTGAAAGGAAAATTTAAACAAACAAATCCAACAAATTTGTCAATTGAAAATGAATTTTTTTAAAGATATATATAGAGACTTTTTATCCAAAAGAATAGGACCATTTCTTGGCCGGCTAATTAGTATGAGTTGGTCTACTATTTTCTTTTCACCATTGCGCTTTTGCATCCATTGAGGAAAAAGTGATACTTTTTAATTAGCACTATAAAAGTTATTCTATACCCCCAATCACTCTCCTAACCACTAATATTTATTTGATTAACATAAAAAACAAAAATAAAAACCAACAAATGTGTATTTTACTAATCCTAATAGAATATGTTCTTGTTGCTAATGTTTTACTACCTAATCCTGACAATTGCTTATCTGAATAATAGTAGAGTTGAATTTATATGAGGTCAAAGGCATGCTTTTTAGATTAATTTTTCCGGTTCAATCATTAGCAGCTGAAGTAAAAGCTAATGTAGATGAGAAAGAAGGTAATAAGAAACCCGTGTAGAGCGTTAGAGCTCCAATGATAAATATTTGTACTGGATTCGATGTTGTTCGAATGCTCTAAGCCTAAGATCCAAGAACGATATAGTAAATGAGTGTTGTAAGGTAAAGACTTAGTAAAGTATGAAAAAAAATTGGAGTAAAAGAAAATAAGTGTGTTGTTGTATTCCTTGGAATGAAGTTCTTTACAATTATGAGTAAACTACTATTTATAGGTTATAAAGGTAATACATTAATCAATAGAAAAACTCCACAAAAGTCCTTTGAGACTGATATATTTCTCTAATTCATCTTCCTTGAACCTTCTCTAGTGTATCTATCACTTTATACTACCATGTATTCAAGACGGTTTTTTACCAATTCAAATAATTCCTTAATTTTTTTTATCATTAATCCCTCAACTTTTACATGTTGTTTTATTTTTCAACCTTTTCTGGATATCTTATTTTTGTCTTGTTATTTTGGGTTGACTCTGAAGTTTTGATGATTTAACAAACTTTGGGATCTAATGAAGGACCATATATCCCAACAGAAAATGAGAGTGTCCATCTATGAAAAAAGGCAGTTTTCTAACGCCTGCAACCTGCAACTCTGCAACACCTGTTGTGGTTGGTGCGCGTCTCTTGCAGAGCAGTAGACTCTAGGCCAATGACATTGCTCCAAGAGTTTGTTCCCATTCTATATTATATCCATTCCACATTGACACAAACTCAAGTTTTTGTAAATCAGAAATATAAAAAGTAAAAGTCATTGCCTCAAGGAAATATTACTCGAAGAGCAGCAAGGGACCTGATAGAGTTATCGTCGTCCTTTGTTGTTGTTAGGGTTTATATCTTAGTGTTAATTCTTGTAAGATTTATTCCTAAGCTATAAAGGAATTGGATCAGATTTTAATCCTGGATAATCATTCCAAAGTTTAGCTAGGGTTACAGTAAGGGGGAAGGGATTAAGAGTTTAATTCCTATATTACTAAACTCTGTAATTTGAAGCCTTGCTCATTAATTTATAGCTAATGGAGTTGGGTTGAAATCTTGTGAGACATGTCGTGGTTTTCTCCTCCCTTGAGCAAGGGGGAAGGGATTAAGAGTTTAATTCCTATATTACTAAACTCTGTAATTTGAAGCCTTGCTCATTAATTTATAGCTAATGGAGTTGGGTTGAAATCTTGTGAGACATGTCGTGGTTTTCTCCTCCCTTGAGCAAGGGGGAAGGGATTAAGAGTTTAATTCCTATATTACTAAACTCTGTAATTTGAAGCCTTGCTCATTAATTTATAGCTAATGGAGTTGGGTTGAAATCTTGTGAGACATGTCGTGGTTTTCTCCTCCCTTGAGCAAGGGGGAAGGGATTAAGAGTTTAATTCCTATATTACTAAACTCTGTAATTTGAAGCCTTGCTCATTAATTTATAGCTAATGGAGTTGGGTTGAAATCTTGTGAGACATGTCGTGGTTTTCTCCTCCCTTGAGCAAGGGGGAAGGGATTAAGAGTTTAATTCCTATATTACTAAACTCTGTAATTTGAAGCCTTGCTCATTAATTTATAGCTAATGGAGTTGGGTTGAAATCTTGTGAGACATGTCGTGGTTTTCTCCTCCCTTGAGCAAGGGGG
>JAJOOH010027279.1:0-12982 GCA_029582605.1 Solanum gracilifrons
CAACTTGTTTCTAGTTTAACGATGAAGTTTTATATTCTTCTAATCGTTAACCGAATGAACCTTGAATTCTGATGAAGTTTTTATATTCTTCGCATCAGTTTCACATTCAGACAGAGTAGTAAACCAAAAATGTTTTAATTTCCAGAAACCTCAAATACAACAATGTTTCTAGCTAACGATGAAGATTTTATCTTTTTCAAATCATTTAGCCTTAATATTCCTGACGAAGATTTTGTACTCTTCAAGTTAGAATATTCATTCAAACAAAGTATTTAACAAATTGGTGAAGTTTATATATTCGTCAAACCAATTCACAATCTAATTTGTTCGTGAAGTTCTTATATTCTTCAAACCAAAGGACTAAAAAAAATCCAGAAGATTTTAGTCTCCAAAAGTCAAACACAATCAAATTTCACATGGAGTAGAAAACTACAAAAGTTTTTTTTTTCTCCTCTAAACAGAATACATATTAATATTAATAAAGATATATTCTGAGATCATCACATAATGATCATCTATCCTAACATTTATGAAATAAATCTCATAACTTATAAAGGATAGAAAAAAAAAATCAAGGGAAATAAAGATAAAACCTGATTATTACTCCCATTGAATCACATTCTATTTGTCAGCAATGATTTCATGCAAGTCACTTTTCTTGCTAATTTTTTCCTTCTTTTCCAGTTTCTATCATATTCCAGTTTTCCTCAGAAGACATTGAATTTCAACGAGAAACTAAACTCATGTTCAAATATTGTTAGGAGACAACATTTGTTCATTTACTTCTTCTTATAGTTATATAAAACCAAGAATATAGGAAAAATAATTAAAGTACACATCTTAGCCTTTATGCACAAAATAACTTTTTTCATTGAAAAGAAAACTGAAGGGGTGCAATGCTTGAATGCACTTGGGAAGAAAATAATAATAATCTTACCTATCCAAGGAAAAATTACTACAAAAAATATACTCGAACATACTAAAGTAGTACTAATTCATCCCAAATCTCTTTTATCATCTGATAAAATAATTCTCTTTTTCATCTTGTTCTTTCCTCAATAAAAAGAACACAGAAAATAGAAGTAATTTCCTTACCACAGAAAATACCATCAATAAATTTCTTAAGCTTGTTAACTCCTGTATTCAGATTAGCAAACTAGAAATAATAAAAGATGAAAAGAAAAACACAAAGAACTATCCGAGTCCACATAACCCACTGTGTGTCCTTAAGAAATTTAATCCCCTCAAGTACCCGAGGTTGCAGATTAATTCCTCCCAAAATAAAAAGGATTAACCATTAAAGAAGTAGCGGTACCTCAAACTTCGATAATTTCAACGAACTCAAAATGACAGCAACGAATCACACACACAGACACGATCGATCGATTTTGTTTTGTAAGAAATGTATGCAAAAGAAGGAAAGAATTCGATACAGAAAAATGAGAGAAAACCTCTCTATTTATAGCCAACAAAGGGTAAAGGTCACAATCCTTTGGAAAGAAGACAACCTTTTAGAAAGAAGACAACCTTTCAGAAAGGTCACAACACTTTGGAAAAGGCATAACCTTTCAAACGGTCACAACCCTTTAGAAAGGACACAACCTTTCATAAAGTTCACAACCCTTCGGCATAGTCACAACTCTTCAGGAGAGTCACAACCCTTCATTTCTTGTTCACACCTTTAAAACCCAACAAAACTTTGATAGCTCAGTTGATTGATGTCACCCCCGAGTCTACAACCTTGACGTGACCGGTACCGAAAACTATTGTTCGTCCCGAGCTAACCCTTGGTTTGACTAATTATGATATATATGACTTAATAGAATACACGGAGGCTTTAATAGATGAGCATTTAAATCATTTAAAGAACTTAAAACAATGTTTGAAAATACTTAATATAAATAGTTGAACGTTTAGCAAAAACATTTGAGAAAGTACTGAAAACTCTCTAACTATGTTGGTCCATGAAGTATCTACTGTCTAAAGATAGGTGATGGGACAAGACCCACGACACCTCAAAATATTACTAAAACCAAACAATAAACTGGAGTCTTTCGAGAGTAAGGAGGTCTCATTAAAATTTGACGAGCAGATGATGTGATCTCAACGGAATGCTTGTTGATGATTTTAAGTACCTAAATCTACATCATGAATAATGCAGATCGAATGCCATCACTATATTGAATGTGGCTTGAATGTACAGGTATGCAATAGGATTGAATAAAATAAATAACTGAACTGAAGGACTGAAAGCAACTCAACTAAATCAATAAATGAATTTGAAGTGAAAACCATTTAAGTATTACAATAAAATATGCAATAAAAGTAATATGAGAATAATATACTTTACTTAGTTGAGTAGCCTCTCTAACCAACAACCACCAATATGAGCCTAATGATGATACAATGTTCCACCCACGTTGTCAGAGTCATCACATACTTTGTCATGGTATAGGATGCTAACTATAACGATGAATCCATCCAATGAGCCTTCTTGCGGCAGTGATGAGTCTCCCGTAAGTCCTTACGATCCTATTCTGCACTGGCTACATAGTTTATGGGGTTTGAGTTAAAATGAGCTCTTACCCAAATCGGTGCTCAATACTACTCCCAAAATAATCAATATCAGGATCATGTACAAATATTTCTTAAACAATTAATTTATTTTTGCTTGGTGAATAAAATTACTTTGATGTACACATAAATTAGTTTAATACAACAATAACAATAATAACATGCCCAAATGATCTTATAGCAAGATTTTGGAGAGGGTAAAGTATATGTAGTCTTGTTCTTATTTCATAGAGATAGAGAAACTATTTTCAATAGACTCTCGACTTAAGTAAAACATTTTTAAACTGTTCGAAAAATCGAATACAAATACAAGAGCAATAACAATAACAAAATAATGTGAATTAGAGAACATTGCACATCATACAATAATAATAACGATAAATAATACGATAATCAAAATCGATGAACATGAATTAGTCCAAATGAATTATCAGTAAATTGGAAGAGGTTGATGACAAAACTTTTAGAAGAATTCTCATTATAGTCCAAAATATTACATAATTCATGTTCCTAATATTTCTGCATGTGTCCAAAATATTACATAAAACAGCTAATAACAATCCAAAATATCAACTTATGTCAAGTCTGTGCTTATTGGTCTCTAGCAAACGATCATAGCAAGAGCACACCTCATCCTGCACAATCAATTTCCAACTCATATTAATATATAATTACAACATTTAATATATAATTACCACATGTAATTTACAAAAAAAAAAAAAAAAAGGTGAATAATTGAAAAGGATATAATAATATTATAACATATAAATTTTTTTTTGAAAAAGGTGAAAAGGACATAGTAATACTCACAATTGGAATAAGCCATTTTTGAGGCAAGGCATTAATCTCATCCCTTATCATTTCATGTGTCAATATATTTGGGTTTGATGCCAATAATGTTGCTGCTGCTCCTACTATAAATGCTCTAAGACTCATTAATCTCACATCTGCTTCAATAAACAATCTGTTTATTAAAGTAATAATTCACCCAAGTTTAAACAAGTTAATTATAGTTCACGACTCATGTTGTTGACTTGAACAAATTATGTAACTTACAAAATCTAGTTACGTCTAATATTCATTTCTTTTGACACCATTTAAAGAAACAATACATATTCATTTGGCGGATCGAATGAAATTACGAACCTCCAAGTGTACTCATGATGATTTCAATCGTTATGGATTTGGCGTACATTTTTCTTGAAAGATCTCTGCAGAATCTTGACAAGAAATATTTGATGAACTGAATAGGAGTAACAAAAGTAACAATCCATCTAAATTGTGTAATAATATTGGACTTCATACTCATTATACTTCCTATATAGTTCGAAGTTGATATTTGACATTCATATTCCTCAAATTGCTCACAAGCCAAATATAAGCATGCCATTGCCAATAACTTCGCAATCGGCAATATTGGTTTCTACAAGAAAAAATAAGTAAAGTTAGACGAAATAAATTGAAACGGAAGGAGTACTAATCATCAATGAAGTACTTACTTTTGGCATTGATGAAAGAAACCTATCAACATAAATCATTGCTGTGTAAACTGTTATTTTTCTGACTCCAAAACATCCTCCTATCTGCATATATATTTAAATTTCAAAAAATGTAAAATAAAATAAAATGAAAACAATGAAATGGGATTTTCGATTTTCGATTCATTACATAAACAATGTTGTAGATTGCAGTATTGCGAGCTTCAAGAAGCCATGGAAGGCTGATTGTTCTTAATGGAAGTCGGTTAGTGAGTCCAGCAATGGCAATTTTCTCTTCTTCTTTAAGCATATTTTCGATGTATTCTTCATTATCTTCTCCAATATCATTAGTTTCTTCTGCCAAAATTTGTTTATGGACGAATTCTCTTTCGTAATCGCCTCTGAGAATATCTTGTTCATTTGCAGTCATTTGAAGATTTTTGAAAATATCACCCCAATCTTCAGCCATTTTATTTTTGTTTTGAGTTGTTTGATCAGTTATTTCTTGGAGATTTTGTGTTTATATAGAGCAAAAGAAAACTGTAAAAACAGAAAATTAAAGAGGACGGAAAAATGGCGGCTAAATCTTGAAATGTGAACTGGAGTTTTTGAGCTCTAAAAACAGGGGATTCTTTTTTTTTTCCTTTTCAAAACAGGGGATTTAACACATTGAAAAACAGAGCTGGAGGGAGTTGAATTAATCAAATTCAATTTTCCCCTTCTTATCTCGGAGTATCCATTCACTCGAAACTGTTCAGTTTTGATTTCTACCTTAACAAAATTTCTTGAACACCAAACAAGCCGTTCAGATATTCGCGACCAAGAAGTACTGGATTCTCTTCGGGGTAGGCTGTTTTTATTCTTATTTAATTTTTACAAGAAAAATCTTAATACTCTCCTGTTCCAATTTATGTGGCATTTTTCATTTTTCGAGAGTCAAACAATTTAAGTTTAATTGAGAATTTGCGCATGGAAACTTCAATTTTTTTGAACTGAAATTTTATATATTTATAAAATTCGATTATGAATTAGTATACCTATAAAAAGAATTTTTGTCATGCTCGTATAAATATACAAAAAATTATTTTTTAGAGAAAAGACATAAAGTCACCACTCAAATTGTCCTGAATTTTTAAAAAGACATTTAAAATTTGCGGGAATCCTATTACCTCATTATTCTTATTTCTAATGAATTTATTGTTCCATTATGAGTCTAGGTGGCAGGTAGAGTGTAGTTCAATCGCTATTGGAGCTTGAGTCAAGCCAAAGAAAAAATAAATATTTATTTTAATATTTATTTAATTAGAAATATTACTTTCTTTTTCTTACTTTTATTTTTTTTAATTGAACTCTCTCAATTCATTCTTTTCCATTATCTTCTTCACCCAAATTCAAAAATTCAATTACCTTTTCTTCATCTTCTTCAACTTAGAAGATCCATTTACTTCATCCATTTTTATCACTTTTTTTCTTGTCTCTTGCTTTTCTTTGTTTCTTTTTCTTCTTTTATCCTTTTTTTTAAAACAAAAAAAAACAAATGTGAACTCCATTATTCGATTGATTAGAGAGTACTATGAAACTCCATTTTTATTCTTATTTTTGGTCTGAATATAGAACTCCATTACCTTGCTTTAGTAACTTGAGAGTTGAACTGATTCTTTTTAGTGATGATTTAGTGACGGAAATAGTGTTGTAACAGGGAAGCATTATGGAGGTTACGTTGAAGGTGACAATGGCTGCTACTTTTGGAGGATTTACAGCAAAGAACAAAGGATCTAAGTAATGAAGGTTAAAGAAGAAAGAGGGAAAAAATGAAAATAAAGTTAATAAAAATAGAAAAAATGAAAATGAAAATGAAACTAAAAATTAAAAGAATTTAATACGTGGCAAACAACAATTTAGTGCATGATTGCACTTCTTTTCTTGCAATTGGAGTTGGGTGAAAATGTGATATTTATAACTCTTAAATTGTTCAATGAGGGTAATAGGACACCCACAAAGTTAAAGTGTCTTTTTAAAAATTCGAAACAACTTCAATGATGACATTAGGTTTTTCTCTTTTAAAAAATAACACTCAAAATACAAATATATCCTTTTATCTATATTTGTTGCCTGTAGTGGCGATTGGCGAAGCTATTTACTGGGACGGTATTTAATTGAATATCATTTGTTAAAAAATTATATTGGGTAAAGAGAATAAGTTATTATTCTTTTGTATGTATTGCTTGAATCCATAATAAGTGATAAATGCTAGCATCCTAAGTAGCATATTTTGAATTCACTTTTTTTTTTCTTTGAATTCACTTGTTAGAATTTTTAGTCCTGCTGCTGTCTTTAACTATGACATAAGTCATAACGCTTAAGTGAAATATATCATAGAGATTTATTTTTTTAAATCCTAAGCAAAATTAAATTGATAAATTTATACCTATTTTTAAAAAAAATATTTTAGACATGTGAAATTCACTATTTTATCATTTTCAATGAATATTAATTGACAATAGAGAATTATTCACATAGTAAGCATCCTCGCATCTTAGGGGTGGACCCACCTTGGCCAAAAGGGTGTCAAGCGACACCACTTCGCTGGAAAATTATATTGTAGGTAGAGGTCGAATATATATAAGTATTGACACCTCTTGATACAAGTAAAATGTTTAGTCTAGTGGTTAAGGAATTGCAAAAACTCCAGTGTTCAAGACCCGTTAGGCTCATATTATAATTTATTTTTTCTTCCTTTAATCATTGACACCCCTTTATGAAAACGTTGGACTCATATTATAATTACTTTTTTTTTCTTTCTTTAACCATTGACACCCATTTATGAAAAAAAAAAAAGTTTTAGTTAGTACGCACTCGATATGAATATGGTTGGGGATCAAACTAGTTTGAGCCTCAACTTAATAACGGTTCAAGAAAATGGCTTAATAAATGAAAATATAAAGCACATAAATCTTATATATTTGGAGTTAATTATATTCATCTCAGAAGCTTTTTTAATTACAAAAATCTCAGATTTTTCATGACTCTCAGATATATTCTTTGGTTGTCTAATACATTACAAATGATATATTACTTAATGACGGTGATGTATCCAAGAAGAAATTTTAGAAATTTTTTAAATGATAATTTTTTTTAGAGATTATGAATTGCCTCAAAGAAGTATTTGTGAGAGGTGATTAAACAGAGCATAACATATCTCGAGGACATGCCTTATATATAAAGGTTTGGAGATCGAGAATTAGGATAGAAAGTTTAGTAGGTAATCAATTGTTGTTTAGTTTCCTTATCAGTATTGTTTTTATTACTTTCATAATATCTTATTTTTCGAGTTTATTGTCTCTTTAAATTCAATTATCATACTATTTGTTATTACTATTGCTCTCTTTTCCGTTGTTTTCAGTATGAACTTTTCACTACTATATTTGCTTGTATACTTGATTTTTAATATGTGAGTTGAGAGCCTATCAAAGATAGAATCTCTACTTTCTTAAGATATAAAAATTTTTGTGTACACATCATCCTTCCTCTTCATATCTCACTTATTAGACTACACAAATATGTTATTATTGTTATTTAAAAAATAATAATAAATCCAAACATAACAAAAGAACAAGAAAAATCTTAGTACAAAACACTCATTTATAATACACGGTGATTAAAATTACTTTGAGGTACACATAAATTAGTTCAATACAACAATAATATCAATAACATTTTCACAGTAAATAAAGTGTGTGTATATTTATTCCTATCTCCTAAGAGATAAGAGACTATTCAGATAATTTTACTATTTAAATAAAACATTTTCAAGTTGTTTGAAAAATGAAAAATAAATACAGTACAACCTCACTAAATTAATATTTAGTAAATTAATAATTTATCTAAGATAATAATTTTCTTCGGTCTTGATTTGAGACAATGAAAAAAATCACTCATTTCGATAAGACAATATATTTTCAGAAGACCCATATATAAATATATGGACCTATTAATATTATAAATTAATAACTTTTTGCAGTACAAATATATCTAATGAAATATGATTCTATTGTTTTTTGTTAAAATTTAAATCTAGTTGAAATTCATTTTTAGCTTTTTTTTATTGCATTCAAAAGTTCCGGTGTTGCTACAACTGCAAAAAAATTGAGTGCATGGAATGATCTCTATTGTATTAACATAATACTTTACGTATTGGATTTGTCATTGTTGATTTTGTGATAAATAAGAAGTCATTTTGAATATGATTTCGAGAAATTTCCCATGTTACTTATATAGTTTATTCTCTCACCAGAATGTTTTTAGTGAAGATATAATAGATAATATTTTGTGACACATTTTAAATGAGAAGTCATTTTTGATATGGTTTCAAGAAATTTCCTATCTTGCTTATATATTTTATTTCTCACCAAAATGTTTTTAGTAAAGATACAATGAATAATATTTTGTGAGAACTTTTAAATGAGAAGTCATTTTTTGATATGGTTTAAAGAAATTTTCTATGTTGCTTATATAGTTTATTTCTCACCAAAATGTTTTTAGTAAAGATACAATGAATAATATTTTGTGATACCTTTTAAATAAGAAGTCATTTTGAGATATAATTTCAAGAAATTTCCTTTGTTGTTTATATAGTTTATTTTTTACCAGAATGTTTTTAGTAATGAATAATATTTTGTAATTAACCTTTTAAATAAGAACCCATTTTGAGATATAATTTCAAGAAATTTCCTTTGTTGCTTATATAGTTTATTTCTCACCAGAATGTTTTTAATAAAGATACAATGAATAATATTTTGTGATACCTTTTAAATAAGAAGCCATTTTGAGATATAATTTCAAGAAATTTCCTTTGTTGCTTATATAGTTTATTCTCTTACTATCATACCTTAAATATTTTTAGCATGAATAATATTTAATTATTAAGAAATAATAAATTTATTTTTATGATGAATCATTGAATTCTTAAATTTATTTTACAATGAATTATTTTACAAAAAAACATATTACAATAAATCACACATATATATTGTACTTTTATGTATAATGAATTTTTTTATATGAATTCAATAAATATGATACATAATTTAGTAAGATACAATAATTCTCATATATGAATTGTACTTTATGTTTAATAAATTTATTTTTTATGTAAATTTAATAAATATGATATCATCAAAATTAACAAGTTACAATAATTTTAATACCTCTACAAAGCAATAAAACACACGCCACTCAGTTCCGTGAGGCGAAACTACGCACGTGCAACTCTCACATGTATCCCTAACGAAATAAACGGCTCAGATTTCTCCACGTCATCATCCCTACCACAGCCCCTGCCCCGAATATTCGCAGCCACCCACCCGGAATATCTCATTTGCGTGAAGAGAAATTTTCTTATTAGATCTATAAATAGCAGAGCCATTTTCTCCACAATTTTCTCTTTTTCTTTTTCATTGTAATCTTGTGATTTCTCTAGATCTTCTCCTTTTCTCAATTTTGTCCAAAAAATTTCTTTATGGATACATTGTTCTTCGATATAATCAAGAAGTTTGATTGCTCTGTTTGTTCAACGCCAGCTTTGCCTTTTGATTCCTTTCTTTTTCATCGTCTGAGTTTTAGTCAACCTTGTATTTGCTTCTAACCTTTGTTACCTGGAGGCTGGAGCTGTCACCATGGGTAGAAGTAAGTTTACGCTTCCCTTATTGTGAAAATATATCGATTTTTTGAATTGGGTTGCTGTTATTTCACTTGTTTATCGTGAAATTGAACTGGGTTTCTCTTCGTTGACTTGTTTATTGTGGAAGAGAAATTAGAGAGTTTATTTGAATTGGGTTTTTGCTATTTTGCTTGTTTATCGTGAAATTGAATTGGGTTTCTGTTCTTTTACTTGTTTATTGTGAATTTTTTTTAGAGAGTTTATTTGAATTGGGTTTCTGCTATTTTGCTTGTTTATCGTGAAATTGAATTGGGTTTCTGTTCTTTGACTTGTTTATTGTTGAAGAAAAATTAACGAGCTTATTGAATTGGGTTTCTGCTATTTTGCTTGTTTATCGTGAATTTGAATTGGGTTTCTCCTCTTTGACTTGTTTATTGTGTAAGAAAAATTAGAGAGTTTATTGAATTGGGTTTCTTCTATTTTGCTTGTTTATCGTGAAATTGAATTGGGTTTATCTTCTTTGACTTGTATATTGTGGAAGAAAAATTAGAGAGTTTATTGAATTGGGTTTCTTTCTTTGAAACAAATATTATTCTTTGGGTTCAATTAACTTCATGTTAATGAAATGTTAGTATTTGTTTTTGATAACAGTAGGATCTTGATGGGTGAAGCACAAAATGAAACCCTAATTTTTGGTGGGGTTGGGTAAAGTGTGTTGCTTTGTGGGGAATTTTGGGAATTTAAATGTTGTATTGGAACTTTAAAGGGAATTGGGAATAAAGGGTGTTTGCTGGTGGAATTGTTTCTCTTTTTAGGAAGTTCACAACGTAGGAATGCTGCTATGCTGGATAGTGATGACACGGATAGCGTGAGTTCATCATCAACTACTCGGTCGGATATGATGTTGTCTGGTTTAGAGGAGGTTCAATTTGATAAGGAGACTGTCCTTGATCAATGCGTGGATGCCCTTTATGAGAAAAGGTTTGATATACTTGAATGCTAGAAGTGATTACTCAATTTTGAAGTTCCCATCTTTGATCATTAGCTCCACTTGAGGTTTTTGTTTCTGCTGAAGAATAAGGCTAATGTTTCTATTTGTTTGTTGGCTTTAGGGGATCAACAAGAGAGAAGGCTTTGGCATCTATTATAGAAGCATTTAATAGCAACATACAACATGAATTTGTTGAAAAGAAGTAAGGAAATTTGCCTACTTTTATGAAGTTATATTGGGAAATCTGTTATACTTGCCTCTAAGGCTCATCAGTTTGTGCCATATATATTGTATTATGCTGGCTTTTGTTTGGGGGTTTGGGAGAGGGGGTTGGCTAGCACTGGTATACGTTTTCTGCCATTATGGATTGCATTATAGTCCTTTCAGCTACATGATTGTCCAGATGTCAAAGGTGTGTAGTTTAACTAGTCATGCTAAGCATCTTTAAAAAAAATTCTGCCATGGGGACAGCATTTATACATTGCTTGAAATAATTCTGATTACCATGTTTATCCAGATGTCATAGGTGTATAGTCTATAGACGTGTTTCTTCTGTTTATGTGCTTTCACTGATCTAGTGACGAGGCAGTCTGTTTTCATTCAGCAGAATTCTACGTTGATGAAGATTTTCTTCCCTATTCTTTGTGGCAGCTAACTATTTCAATAATACTTCCCTAGAATCAACAATTCTGTATAATCATCCGTGCAATGCTCTAAAGATATATTTAGACCCCTTCTCCCAGATCTTAGTTAGATTTTTACAGCTCATTCAGTAATGGTTTGGAAAGTACCTTGAAACCTTCAGTTAGTTGCATGGGCATTATTAATATCATTGTAATGGTGAGCCCTCAGGGGTTTGCTCATTTGGTGAAGGTTGAGGAACTTGTGTCTTAGTTCACAAGTTCGAGCCCTATGCCAACCGAATAAAGTCCAGTATTTAAGTGGAGAAGGGTAGATGGGAGGGCCCATCAACCCCAAGTTTTCAAGGTTTTGCTCCAGATCAATTTTTCTGTCGTAAAAAATATCATTGTAATGGTGATATATTCATCATTTTGGTATTTATATTAGGAAGGAATTTAATTCTATGCGACAGAACAAGCTGTGGATTATATTATTGTGCAAATTTAGCATGCAGCCATGACTATTATCTAATATCCAGTGAATGAAATCTCTACTAGGGACTTCTGACAGACTAGCATTGCATTGTGATTCCAGTCCTAGGAATTATTTTATTGCACTCTCTTGCAGTAGGCCTGTTTATCATGTTTTGACTTCTAAGATGCTCTAGGTGCATGTTTCCTACCGCAATAAATTACTTTAATTTATCCTAGAAAAAGAAAAGGATACTATAGGACCTATGTACATGTCTTGTTGTGCACTTCTCACAGTTATGTTCTATCCTTCAGGTTTGCCACACTATTGCAACTATGTTTGAGTTCCATTAGACGTGGTTCCTCCAAGGAGATAGCTTTGGCATCTCATGTTATTGGTTAGTTGTTAGTGCTGTTGATTAATTGTGGTCCTTCTACGGTGATCCACTGATCAAATTTTTGAGTTGGAAATTTTGCTATTTTTTTGGTTGGGTGATAGGGCTCCTTTCTTTAACTGCTGGCCCTGGGGACAAAGCACACGAGATTCTGGAAGAATCAGTAAAACCTATCTCAGTTGCTCTTAAATCTCGATCTGACAATTCTAAAATATCCTCGGTATGTTCAAAGTTGGTGAAAAATTCTTTTAATTTTAGTGCTTGCTAGCTTGGAGCTGACTGCTGTTTGGTTTTCGTGGTTTAGTTACTGGAGTGTTTGGCCATCATCACCTTTGTTGGTGGCAAAGATCCAGAGGAAACAGAAGAGTCTATGCAATTGATGTGGCAAGTCATCAATCCAAAACTGGGTCCCAATGTATGTTATTCATGGTCATCTTTTCATTTTCTGGAATAGATTATTTACTATCTTATTTTGCTGTATATGGGATGTTTTCTAATGAGTTAAATCTGAAACGCTTGATACCTATCAATGAAATCAGTTATTTGCTTAGACAATTCTTAACTTGTTCACAATTGTCTGGTTCATGGATCAGGTGGCTACTGCTAAACCTTCACCAGCAATGATAACAACAGTTGTATCTTCTTGGTCTTTCCTTCTTACGACCATGGGTGGATGGACACTTAACCCAAAAAGTTGGCAAGGGTGAGTAATTCTCTTAAAATCCCCATTTGGACGTCTACCTAGTACCGACTCCCCCCCCCCCCCGGCCCCCCCCCCCCCCCCCCCCCCCCCC
>JAJOOH010027280.1:0-12529 GCA_029582605.1 Solanum gracilifrons
ACAATATTTTAAGTGACACTTTTTCATCAAAGAATACAATTCTTTTGAACGAGTAATATAATGTTGTGGTTTTATACTAGTCATATCATATACTAGTAAAGAGAGACTCAACGACCACAATATCAAATATACTCGAAGAATTTTGTGGGTCTAACATAATACAAGAATGTCATTAAATTTCATATCTTGTACTTTTAAATTTAAATTAGATAGTAAGTCTAATTTTGTCTTTATCATAAGTAAAGAACCCTCCACATTTTAAATATGTTCTCAAAAATATTTTTCAAGTATTTGAAATTATTTTCCATATATTTTTTCCCATGCTTTCATATTGTATACCATTAAAATACATATTGGCAACACGAAGCCTTCTTTTGGAGATTTAATCCATATAAATACCCATTGCAGGCATAAAAATCACTAATTTTATGTCACTAGTGTTTGTTTCCCCTTTCTGTAACAACTAGACAAACCACTTAGTATTTAGAATACTAACAATAGAGATTCAATCTTTATACAACTTGTTTCTAGTTTAACGATGAAGTTTTATATTCTTCTAATCGTTAACCAAATGAACCTTGAATTCTGATAATGTTTTTATATTCTTCGCATCAGTTTCACATTCAGACAGAGTAGTAAACCAAAAAGGTTTTAATCTCCAGAAACCTCAAATACAACAATGTTTCTAGCTAACGATGAAGATCTTATCTTTTTCAAATCATTTAGCCTTAATATTTCTGACGAAGATTTTGTACTCGTCAAGTCAGAATATTCATTCAAACAAAATATTTAACAAATTGGTGTAATTTCTATATTCTTCAAACCAATGCACAATGTGATTTGTTCGTGAAGATCTTATATTCTTCAAACCAAAGGACTAAAAAAAATCTAGAAGATTTTAGCCTTCAAAAGTCAAACACAATCAAATTTCACATGGAGTAGAAAACTACAAAAGTTTTTTTTCCTCCTCTAAACAAAATACATATTAATATTAATAAAGATATATTCTGAGATCATCACATAATGATCATCTATCCTAACATTTATGAAATAAATCTCATAACTTATAAGGATAGAACAAGAAAATAATAATCAAGGGAAATAAAGATAGGACCTGATCTTTACTCTAATTGAATCATATTCTATCTGTCAGCAATAATTTCATGCAGGTCACTTTTCTTGCTTTTTTTTTCCTTTTCTCAGTTTCCATCATATTCTTATTTTCCTCAAGAAGACATTTAATTTCAACAAGAAACTAAACACATGTTCAAATATTGTTAGGAGACAACATTTGTTCATTTACTTCTTCTCATAGTTATATAAAACCAAGAATATAGGGAAAAAATTAAAGTGTTCATCTTAGCCTTTATGCACAAAATAACTTCTCTCGTTGAAAAGAAAACTGAAGGGGTGCAATGCTTGAATGCACTTGGGAAGAAGATAAAAATAATCTTACTCATCCAAGGAAAACTTACTACAAAAAATATACTCGAACATATTAAAGTAGTACTAATTCATCCCAAATTACTTTTATCATATGGTAAAATAATTCTCTTTTTCTTCTTTTTCTTTCCCCATAAAAAGAACACAGAAAATAGAAGTAATTTCCTTACCACAGAAAATACCAACAATAAATTTCTTAAGCTTGTTATCTCATGTATTCAGTTAGCAAACCAGAAAAAATAAAAGATGAAAAGAAAAACACAAAGAACTATCCGAGTCCACAGAACCCACTGTGTTTCCTTAAGAAATTTAATCCCCTCAAGTATCCAAGGTTGCAGATTAATTCCTCCCAAGATAAAACGGATTAACCATTAAAGAAATAGCGGTACGTCAAACTTCGATAATTTCAACGAACTCAAAATGACAGCAACGAAACACACACAGAGACACGATCGATCGATTTTGTTTTGTAAGAAATGTATGCAAAAGAAGGGAAGAATTCGATCCAGAAAAATGAGAGAAAACCTCTCTATTTATAGCCAACAAAGGGTAAAGATCACAACCCTTTGGAAAGAAAACAACATTTCAGAAAGGTCACAACACTTTGAAAAAGGCATAACCTTTCAAACGGCCACAACCTTTCATAAAGCTCACAACCCTTCGACATAGTCACTACTCTTCAGAAGAGTCACAACCCTTAATTTCCTGTTCACACCTATAAAACCCAACACTTAAGTCCATGGGTCTGTCAATAATAAGTGTTCATCAGAAAATAACTTAGTAGCTACATGTGATCTCTGGATGACGCTGGTTAAGGCTTCGATTCTAGAATTTGTTATCCGATTTTGTTGATATGTATTCTATTTTTTTGTTGCAGGTCCTCGATTTATGTCTATATGTTAGATAGAAGCTCTAGAAGTTTAATAAACATATCAAATTATGGAGAAGAATATAGGAAGAAGGAAGAGAGTCCGATTAACATATTGTTTCATGGTTATGGTCACTATGACATTGGAAACAATTTTAGAGAGGATTCACCAGAAGTTTGAAGAATAACAGCATGGTATGATGCCCTTAGAGACATAAAAAGTAGTTCGACGAACAAATTGATAAGACGTTCAGCTATCCCGTTAACAAAACATCTTCTTTCGAGTCCAGTCAATTTGTTGAGATGATCTTTTCTCTAAAATAGTGAGCTTGTTTCAATTTTGTAGATTCTCTTGTTGTCTTGTACGGGAAATTAGTCGAAGAAATTAGCATGATTCCACGGTATTTCTTTATTAATGTACTTGCGAGTTTCATTCAGATGTTTTCAGTTTGCTTTTTGGTGTCTGAATGGCTCTAGTGCGAATATTGATTTATTAATAATGTGCAGCAATGAAAATGTGACACTGAACTCTCTGATTGTTGTTACTGAATCCGTATTTGTCAAGTTATCACTCAAACGGATTATGGATATGTTTGTGCAGTCTGGATCTGCTTACATTAGATTTGGGACTTTGTTCCAGATGGAGCTGTTGGCTAGTTAAGTTTCTCTCTTGAACAAACTTCTCCCCGATAAATCCATTGTCTCTAGCCTTTGTGATCTCCATATATCCAGGGGAACCATTAGATGGACGAGGGGGTCAGTTGAATCTCCTTCGTTAAAAATTATACTGTCTAGGGAAAAAAGATGATCTTTTTTGCTTTACATATAAATTATTGAATCTCTTTGACAAAAGATAGGATTCTTGTGTACTGATAGAGGTGGTTCAAAAATTCCTTTAGCTTACAATTTTAAATTCCAGGCCTGACGTGTTACATTTCTCAAAATTCCGTTGTAGGCATTTGAGATTTAGGGTTGGAACCTACAAAGATGAAATTGAAAGCTGAAAATTTGATTTGGTGGAACACATTGAATAGAAATTTCTTTAGTGAAAAACTTAGAATTCCACCATTGTTGAAGCTTGGGTTTCAAATTGAAATTTTCTAGGTTATTGACAACTAAATCTAACTTGGTGATAATAATTTAAGATTAAATTTGTCAATATGCAGCTAACACTGGTGATAACTGTTCAAGTCTCCATTGATTGATGAGGTACTCTTTTGAGAAACTTCAGGTCTTAAATTTTTTGTTGATAAAGTCGAGTGGGATCAAAAATGCAAAAAAATATAAAACAAATCAAACAAAGGTGAATTGAAAATTGAAAAAATGAAAGGAAACAGATAAAACTTCAACCAAATATTAAAAGGAAACCATACCTGGCTATTGGCGACTCACTGATTTGAAGAAGATGAAGCGAAGAGTTGCTTATGCAAGTTGTGTCGCTTACTTTTTTTATTATTTTTGGTTAGAGATAGAGAGAATCAGATTCTTCTAGACTAACAACACAATTACTATTTTTCCCTTAAATGAACCTAATATTACAAAACTATCCTTGGTCGTCATTACTCTTCACTCTTCTATATATAGTAATAATAATAGAAAAATATGTGCATATGGCAGTGGTAGTATTAGGGGGATGGAGTTAATTTATCAATTTAAGTGTAGTTATATGTATGGACCCACAATTATAGATAAGAGTTCATATTTTTGGTGGGCTTTAATTTTATTGTTGCAAGTATGTTGTGTAAGAAGAAAATATTTTTGTTTCTCATTCTTCACTCTTTCCACAAGGACTTCATAAATACCATACTCTAGATTTAGGAAAAGCTTGGGAAGATTGGTATAAATGATAGCAATTTCCTTTCATAATTTGACTTGTGAGATCTTGTTGCACAAATCGTGCTTGTAGGGCAATATAGCTGAGTATATATATGACTTTATTACACAAGTATGCATACTTAATTGAGGCATCGATTCCCCCTACGGGTGATGACACTAGTTAAATTTTACTCCTGAAATCAACTTTATTTGGTGGAAAATGTTGGGATGACGTAAGAAAGAGTGTTTTGGGAATAAGGTATGTAGAGGCAAAACTCTATTCTTCATATCGCGCGAAATCCAAAAAAATTACAAATTATCAAATGAGCTGGTTTTACTATTTTATTGCTAGAAAGACCCTCTGTGAAGGGCATTGGGATGTCAACCGATCTTATTTCTTGAATTTATCGTATCATTATTGTGTTTATCACATTGTGAAGTATGTTTGGCAGTAAAAATTACTTTTCGTCAAGTTTCTTATTCCTTATGTCTATTAGCAAGCTATTTTCCTACGAGTGAAGCTAACATTTTCGAAACTTATTAGGTTGTATTTACGGGAGTTGTTAATAATTCCATTTTGTTAGGTGGTTTTACAAAATGTTATTTAAAAAGGATACTAACATTAAATGTTGTACTCTATTCTTTTGGTTATATACTTATTAATCAACCTTAATTCAAAAAACTACTACTACCAAATGGAGTCATTCTTAAATTAAGTCAACTATGTCAGTCTCCTTTTGAATTCCTAAATAATTAATTTACTAAGTTGAAGTCGAGTCAACAGCTTCAAGCCTACTATAAGTTCTATAGGCCTAAATGGTCATATAAGGTTCTACGAGATATTTACATGTTATACGAAAGTTATTACAATATTAGGAGAACAAGAGTACCAACAGTAAAAGATTGGCAACATGATTATGGTAAAAAATATGCATTTCGAATCCATGACATGACATGACATGCTATGCATTTTACTCTCGATCTATAATCGGGAGGTATGAGGCCTCTTGCCTATATTTATACGTATGAGACACAGATGGCCACAGGTTGAATATGATGTCGGTTAGCTACTGAAAGCCACCACCATTGCTAGCATTTGGTTGGATATGTCATGCATTTGCATCTATATATATGTATTCATGACATATGATTACACGAGCATACTATGCATGTTTGATTACTATGAGGTCAGATGTCAACCATGGGGCTATTTGAGTTTCAGTTTCAGGTGGTATCTCTATTACCTTTACTTATTGTAACTATTTATGATTTCACTTTCCGCCTTACATATAAGTACATTTTCATTCATATTGACGTCCCATTGCATGGGACGCTACTTGTCGTATTGCAAGTTCAGATAGAGGTCCTGATTGGCCTTTGCAATAGGGGTGTTGGCTCAGTTGAGGATTGGTAAGCTCCATTCTTCCTGGAGCTTTTGGTTGTTTGTAGGTTTTGCATACTTGATTTTTGTGCATAGGTTTTTGTATTGTTAGAGGCGTGCACCCTTTCCCAACCATTCGAGTTGTAGTACTCATAGAGACTTGCGGACATACTTTATTGGGTCTTCTCAGGTTGTTTTTATAGCCTTGTTGGCTTATTGTATATATGATTTCAATTATAGCCTTTTCGGCTTGCTAGTTCATTATTAGTTAAGTTGGCCTTGCCGGCCCTTTGACTATGTCATTAATATTTTTGTGACCTTGCTGGTCTAGTTATCTTGTGACAACAGTTGATTGTGAGGGCCTTGTCTGCCCTCGATGTTTCCTTTCCAGTATGTTTCAGTGGCTAGCTCGGTTAATAAGGTACCGAGTGCCTGTTGCGCCTGTCTAGTTTAGGGCGTGACAGTAAGATGGACAACTAATATAGGACAATTGTTTTTAGATGATGATTAACTAATATGAAGCTGAAAAAAGTATTTTACCAGTTAACTAACATTTTTAATGATGCTTTGAAACTCTAAATTCATTTGTTATTATTTTATAAAATTGTAACAAAAAAATAAAATATTTATTTTTGATAAACTATAAATATCTATATTAGCGGACCAATTGAGAAGAGACATTTTTCAACAAAATAATCTCTTTCTTCAAGAGTCATGTCTCTTAGGACCTTTCCTAAATACTTCTGCACCCAAAAACCCACGTTTCATGTTCAATTCTTTATCTTTCTTTTTCGTATATAAAGGTGGAATACATTGACTATTCTTAAATGTTTTATTTAGTTTAAATTTTATTTTGACATTGAAATTATAATTTGTTTGATTGAATATTTGAATCTGGTAGACGTTGTAACGATTATGGACTATTCTGGAGATTTAAAAAAAAATAACTTGTTAATGTAATGTGAGAATACTTGCAAAAAAAAAAAAATTAAAATTTTTAGTTAAATGTGTCTAATAAGAACTCTTTATCATGTGCTCAATTGTTCAATCAAAATATGCGATAATTGTAATATCGAAACAAAATTTTTTATTCTATAAATCTTGTGTCTAGTACATAAAATAAAGATTTTCGCGTGATTCTTTAACAATTCAGAAAATCTTTTACTTTGATTCTTTTACGGTTTTACCTATTCAAAAAAGCATTTTGATTCCTTAATATATATTTTTTTTTACTTATTCTGAGAAAGGAAAATAAAAATTACATAAGTTTCTTACCTATTATGTATTTTTGTTGAAAAAGTGATCCTTTTGACACCTAATTCTTATAAATTTACATATTAGAACAACTCACCAAATGCTAAGAGGGATAAAAAAATGTGATCAATATAACAAAGATTATAAATTTATATCAAAATAAAAATTAACATTTTATAAGAAAGTCATTATAGGCTTTATGCAAATTAAAATTTAATCATAAAAGAATCAAATTGTATCTGAGAATATCTTATTAAGGAACTTGATAAAGATATCCATACGGAGCGATAGCACTTATATGTGTCTAACTAATTATATCCTAATGATTTTATTTTTCAAATTTAAGATATTAAAGTCCTTATTGATTATAAATCAAACAAGTTCCATGAGCATATATGGTTTGTGATTTCTTTTTTCATTTTATATGTTTACTTTTGTATGCATGCATCACATTTAGATCCTAGCTTATTTGCTAAGGAACAAGGATTTGCGTATGATTATTTCTTTTGTAGGTGGATAATAATTAATATGATAATATCAAGAAACAATAATGATGAAGTTGCAAGGCCTAGAGAGGAGGCCATTAAAATAAAATTTGGCATCAAGTAGTTTGGTTGAGCTACATTATTCTTGAGAAGATGCGCAGAACTAGGTTTCAGAGAAGAAGTGTGAGAGGTTACGACTTGAACACACAACCTTAAGAAACTTTTGCAACCCCTTAATCACTAAACTAAACATTTCACTTGTGTCAAGAGATGTCAATAGTTATATATACATACTTTAAAGCAAAATTTGATCTTATATACAATGTAATTTTCCGGCGAAGGAGTGTCGCTTGACACCCTCAGCCAAGGGTGGGTCCGCCCCTGGGTAGAAGGTTAGTAGATAGTGTAGTGATTTTTTCTTTTTGAGGGTTTAAGTTTATTGATGATTGTCGTTGTACTAACCGTATTATTATAGTTTTTGCATTTAATATCTATCATCATTTGTTATTGCTTACTGCTCGTTTTGATTATCGCACTATTTTGTTATTTGTGTTCCTTTCTTGTAGATTTTACATTGTTTTCTTTGTTAATTGTTATGTTTTCTACATTATAATTTTCTTCGTCTTTGTACTTGGATTTGTTGCACTTGAGTCGAGTATCTTTCGAAAACAGTTTTTCTACCTCCACGAGATATGGTAATTAGGTATGTGTATACCCTACCCTTTCTCCACTTATAAAATTTTACTGAATATATTATTATTGATGAGATATACACAAGGCTAAAAAGTGTGAAGAAGACGTACACACTATATTTAACAAATGCAAGACAACCTTATGACTAATACAATTTTTGCCTTTAAGTTAATTTTTAGCTAATTTATAATTTTCTCTTCTTTGAAGAGGTATATTCTACCAATGATGACTCTGACGAGTGGCAACGCCTACGCGGAGCCACTCTAACCGGCTTGGATATGTCCGAACCGATTAAATGAGGGAAATTCAGTCGAGCCTTAGAGCCACGGATCTTATAAGCGGCGTGGTCATATGCCAATGCTGCATCTTCGGGTGTCTCGTAAGTCCCTAGCCAAAGCCTAGCACCTTTCCTATCTGGATCTCTTATCTCCGCCGCGAACTTACCCCACGGCCGCCGCCTGACGCCTCTATACCGGTTCCAATCACCAGGCGCGTGCACACCACGTGCAACTATAGGCTCCTCTTTTGGTTCCTCCTCATGCTCCAATTTATCGACACGTCGCCATGGACTATCAATATTAGTTATCATATCTCCCCAACTAATCTCTGCTGCTGATATAGAGCTACCATAACTCGAATTCGGGCTATTAATAATATCTGCATAACTAATATTTATCGGATCGAACATTGAAAGGATTTGAGAAAAATCAGAATCATTAACAAGATGGAATTTGATGTTTTCAAGGACGGAAAGATCAGAATCTGAAATGGTTGTTGTTTTTTGTTGGTACATTTTTTGAATTTTGAATTTTAAGGAAAAAATTTCTTTTACTAAAATTGAAGAAGTGTTGAGCTGATGAGTGTGAATGAATGATGAAGTTATATTTTTTTTTTTCATTTTATAGGGAACCATATTGTCCACTATTTATTTAAAATAATATTTATGTCATCCAACACATGTTTTTTTTCATTTTTAAAATTATCATGAGTGTAATTTATTGGAATTTCGTGGAACCAACGAGCCCATCAATCAAAATAGTTATTTTTAACATGTGTTTATTCTTTAATAACCTTTTTTTAGTCTTCTTTTTATATATAATTGATTTAATTATGTATTATTCTTGGAATGGACACCGTCACACTGAGGTATCATTTTGTTTTGTCCAAAAAGGTACTATTAAATTACCAACACTTTTGTTCAAGGTATAATCCAGTTGTCACAAAGCAAAGTTGAATATAATGAGGTATCAGATTTAAATTCTAATATAAGGTAAAAAAAAAATCCGTATCATTTTGCTTTGATAGATAGGTAACATGTCTATTGTAGGTGGGAGATAATAAATATTTCATAAAATTAATTGAGATGCGTGCAAATTTATTCGGATGCCATGATTATAAAAAGAATATGAAACATCTACTCATTTGATAGGAAATATTAGTTTATTTTCTGCTTAGCTGTTGCTTACAATATAAATTGCTTCTTTTAATAAATAAAAATTACGTTCGATGTGGCCAACTTATTTTAGTGATATTTGTAGATTGTAATATATAATCCCAACGAATATACAAGTACGTATGTCATATATTCTTATATAGAAAAAGTCAATTTAAAAAATTAAAAGCTTACAAATTATAACATGTGATGATATGAACGCAAAATAAATAATTTATAAAACATTAATTTTAACTAGAAACAAAATGGATTTGGTCCCTGACTTTATACGTTAATTTCAATTTTAGTCCCTATTGTTTTAACCAAAGACATACTCTATTTTTTTTAGTTGTTTCTCTCTTCATGTTATTTTTCTTCAAATTACTCTTATGAAAAGAACTTAACTTCAACTATTCAAAATAAAATTAACGAGGAAAGAAGATCAAGTCCTGATTTTATCCAATGGAGGACTAAATCTAGTAAATATATAGTTCATGAATTTTTTAGACCCCAAAATGAATCGAGGAACTAATGATATTTTTAATACCAACAACGATCTTGTTGAAGCAACTAATTGTAGCATCTCTTTCCCTTGAATTTATATCCACCAATATGTGAAAGAGATGGAGGAAGAGTAAGATAAATTTAAAATTGGCCAGCGAGGTCAGAAAAAAATCCTAATTTTGCAACAACACAGGCAAAAACTAATTAGCAACATAGGAGTATTTTATAATTTACCAATAACGTGTATATGGGAGTTGTTAAAATAATTAAAGTCAAGATGAGAAGGAAGAATGAAAGGAATATTTTGGTGCACCATTTTCCTAATCCGTACCTATAACCTTTTTGAAAAATACTACAAACATCATAGTCCAAGAAAAGTAGTACTACTAAATTAAAAGTAAAAAAGTTGTAGAATAGTAATAAAGAGATAAACAAACAAGTTTATCATACTTATTTTTTACTCTCATATTTTTGAAAATTAGTTTCTCCAACTATAGAATATTTAGATCCACAAAGATAAAGGGGTAAAACCTTCATATACCCCACTACTCTTTCATAGCCCGTTTATGAGATTGAAATTCATAACTCGATATTCCATGAAAGTAATAATTTTATTCAGAAAAAAAAAACACATTTATAAAGCTTAGTTTGATATCTTCTACAACAGGTAAAGAGTACTTTCAGTCGTATCAAAGATATTTAGAAGAGCTTCTAGAAAGATAAGGTATAATATCTCTGATAATTCCTTTTAAGGATTTACGCATTCTAAATTCTAGATATTTAAAGTAGATGAAATGATGATCTAAGGTTTTCTTCTTTTTTTGACTCTAGAACCAATCCTATTTCAATTTATTATCATATTATATAATACTATAGAAATATCTAGGCATTCTAACTTCAACCAATTTTATTGTAACATGCTGTTGAAAAGAGAACGTCAATCAGCTACCCACAATCTCAGCAGAAAAATCTATCACCTAATATGATGAATTCAGGCTTAAATGTAAAATCTCTATGGAAAAATATGAAGATGGGAAATTACCTGTACCTTAAAGCAATCACTCAAAACAAAACTTGGGGGGAAATCATGAAAGCATATAGACTTATAAAGCAATCACTCAAAACAAAACTTGGGGAGAAATCATATAGACTTATATGAATGTAAAATGAATCAGCTCCACAAGTTTCAGCCGCATCATCATCGTCATATTAAAATCTTTCCAACTCAAAAAAGGCAAACAAGATGGAAATAATGGAGTTAAGTGCAAAATATGGCTATCGGAAACTTTTGAGTCTACAAGTTCCATTCACAGCACGGCAAACTTTAAAAGGGAAAGCATCTATGGTCGGAATGCCATCAACAACAAAAAAACTGGCCAGCAGCCCCTCTAATTCTTCCTAACGTTGCCCTACTCCATCACCTTAACCAATAGGGTGTCGTCTCCTGCAAATTTTACAAAGTCAAAAATCAGCAGATGAGAGACTATCTGTACAATATTTAAATAGACACTGACCGTGCAAAGAATTTTTGAGGAATTTAACCTCTTTCCAAGTTACCAATATCTCTTAAAAGTGATATGATAAGTGTAAAAATACATTCATGAGAGTGTAAAGATATTAAACTCATTAGAGAGTAAAGGCTTCTAGGGTTTCTAGCATTCAACTGGCATGGAAGGATAGATGTGGCTTCATGTCTCCGCCAATTCATATGTTGGTTTGAAGCATTCTTGCAATGGCATTGGAATTGACTGAAGTGACCCTGCAGTCCCCCCCTTTCCCAAGAATACAATACTCCATTGGCCACACTTGTGGATCAGTCAATCATAGGATCTTTCTTCCCTTATCAGGTTTTTAATGTGATATATTTCATAGGTCAATATACAGACCATGACTAGCTGCTAAATGACTGGAAAATTTAATCCCGGGATATATAAGACTACTACTACCTCTTCGGTCGGCCTCTGTCTTCCTCATAATCCATCACTCCACCAGATTCAGAGTAGATCTCCTCATGCCCTCTGAAGTCAACATCGGCCTGCTTACAGTTTGTAGCTTCTGCCACAGAGTAAGTAAGACAGATCGACAAAAATATCCCAGTACTAAAATATAATGTGAGTCTTCAACATAACAAGAGGCTTAAACACGAACTGAGGGTCATTAGGACTCAAATGGGCAAACTACGAAGATATTCTACCCCAAAAAAGGAATCTCACAACCCAGGTAGACCAAGTCCACCTGCTGAAAGACATGCTCGCCATTCAATATAACCTGGTGCACTGTGAAATAATGCCCATAGTTTTTAATTTTTAGAATCAACACAGAACTCATCTCTTGAAAATCTATACTGTACCCACCTTCAAAGAGAGTGACTTCTTCACCTCATCAACCCTTTCTTCAACTTCCTTCCGGTGCTTCCTGTCCGATTCACTCATTGTATCTGCCCATTTGATTTTCTCTTGAATTGAGACAAGAAGATTGTCTGAAGTAGTCAACCTGTTTTTCATCAAAAAATGAAATAAATTTTATGAGTAGGTTGATAATTACAGTTAGATCTTAGGGGTCGTTTGGTTTGAAAATGAGTTATGATGGGATAAGTTATGTTGGGATTAGTTATGATGGGATAAGTTGTGTTGGGATTATTTTTTATTGAGTGT
>JAJOOH010027281.1:0-12674 GCA_029582605.1 Solanum gracilifrons
CTTCTTCTTCTTCTTCTTCTTCTTCTTCTTCTTCTTCTTCTTCTTCTTCTTTTTCTTCTTCTTTTTCTTCTTCTTCCCGGAAAACTAGTAAGACCAAGCTAGAGCCTAATGGAAACTAATAGGTGAAACTAGAACCTAACGTGGGAGCTTTTGAGTTTGGTGTTTGGTTTTAGCTTGTATATTGACTTCCTGAGCTTAGGTTGAGGTGTCTACGGACAATTACACGCACACACTCCATGCTTAAATAAGATTATGAGGTATCTATGGTGTGAATTGAAAGGCTAGTTCTCATATGCACCTTTACATACTATTATGCATGAAATGTACATGACCATGATGATCAACTTGAAAGGTGGAGGTGTTAATTATTGTGTATGTTGTGGTATTCATGCAAAATCCTTCTTCCCGTACACCCTTACACTTATCTATGCATGAAATGTCTATGATTTCTCACCTAATGAATCCATGAGCTACCATGATATTGTATTGGATCGTGTGCTAACTCACCCTTCCATAAACAATGAAATTAAGTAAAGACTCAAACGGAATTAAGCTTAGCACCGAGTGGATAGGAATAAGAGATGGAAACCTCTTACCTCAGTTAGTCTGAGTTTCTAGTAGCAATCTTCCTATCCCATAACTATGTGCCTATATAGGTCTCTTAGCTAGTGGATCCACCTATAAGCTAAACATGTTAGTTCTACCTTAGGCAAGTAGAACACCTCTTTTCGGTGTGGGTTCAGGACATCTGATTCCATGTAGTTCGCATGGTCTATGTCGTTTAAGGCTATATCTCCCTACATGAACAAGTAACATGAACCATGACATGAACAAGTAACAACAACAAGTAACATGAATAAGAACAAGAACATGGGTTATTTACTATAGTCCCCTTAAGAGGTTATACTTAGTGTGAATGGGGGTATGGGACTTCATCCATGCATTGCACAAGTAGGCTTTTAGAGTGGGTATGGTAGGTTTCCCTCATGACATGATGATTATGAGTTAGGCATGCTTTATTATGAATTATGAACATGAACATGAATATGAACATGGACTATGCTTATGGCTTCTTAATACGTTTAATTAGTGTAGATGAGGGTATGTGACTTCACTTATACATTACACAAGTAGACTTATAAGGGGGTTGTGGTGTGGTTTCCTTATACTATGAAGATATGTGAACTTATGTATGCATGATATGGGTTGTTGTTATGAATGACTTTACCTATTACAAGATATGGACTTATGTTGGCTATGAATGAGGTCAAGGTATGTTATGCATGATCATGGTGGCCTAGAAGTGATACTTAGTGTAGATAGGATTATGGGGTCCTATCTATGCATTATACAAGTAGAGCTCAAGGTTGCTTATATGATGATTCTATTATGATGAGATAATCTTGGTATTTGTCTATGTGGATAAACTATGCCTTGTGAAGATTGGAATATGAATTGTGTTGATGTTGGAGACTATGCTTGTTATTATAATGATATCTCTTATGTTATGTTGAAATGTATGTAAAGTGCCTTATGATTTGCATTCTCTAACTATTTCAAAGATGATGTTCTAAAATGGTATATGGCATGATTTCGAATGAAATGTCCCTGTATGCATGTTTTAATGGATTTGTGCATGGCTTCCATACTTAGTACTTTTTGTGCTAACCCCATCTTTCTACATTTTCTATAAGTGTAGGCTTTGGTGATATTGGATTCCATCCTCATGGCTAGGACTCTAGTAGATCAAGAAGAAGAAGATTGGTGAGTCCTCATTGTATTCGAGGGCTCGACCATGTGTCCTTTATTGTCTTTCTTTTATGCTTAGACTTATGTAAGGGCTATGTCCCTAAGATTGTATTTCAAGAGTTTTAATTCAAGTGTTAGATGGTTTGAGATACAGTGTTATAGATTCTTTCTCATTTTATAAAAGAATTTGATTGTAAAGAAAAGTTTTAAATTCCACACTATTTTCCTATTATCTTATATCTATGATTATGCTAAGGGCTTGTATGAGACCCCTTCGGGGTTAAGTACGCCGTGTGATGTCTAATGGGTACCCCTGGGTTGTGACATTCTTCTTCTTCTTCTTCTTCTTCTTCTCTTTCTAGAGAGATAATTTCTTGGAGGGAATTGGCTTTCTGTGGTGAATTGAAATAATTAATACGATCAATGTATTTAGGGATCTAATAGCTTTATATAGGTGGTCTAATTACTAATAAAACGACAACACTTAACCCCTAATAAATTATAGAAAGTTCCCTTAACCCCCAACTTAAACCGACTTAAGGCCTAGTCTGCCTCACCCACGAGACCATGCTGAAGGGTCATGGGTCCACCCATGGTCCGTGCTGGTCAAGAGTGAGTGGGGCTCTGCAGCTTGTTTTTGGGACCCTCACCCATGGGGCGTGGGTCCCCAATCGTAGGTGCACTATTTTTAGACAGCTTTTGGGTAGTTTCTAGGGTTTTCCTCAAGGACCCTAGGTTGGTCCTTGGGGAGTATTACCATGACGTTTAACCCCTAAACCCTTCATTCTACGTACAGGAAGTCATATCTACGACTTTAACCTTCACATCAAACTCTAGAATCCTCACATAAAGTGCTAGTTTAGCCTAAGAGTTTTTGGGTGTTACAACTAATCATGATTCATCATATATACTTTAATCTAATTTAATTCATGTATAGATGCTCTACTCTCAAGTAATTAATATCTATTTACTTCAATTTCAAGTAATCTATCATGTATTTCATCAATCTTAGAAGATTACATCTAAATCTTCAAGTTTCCCTTTCATGGCATAAAACTCAATTTCATCAATTCTAGCTTAGAAACAAGGGTTAGGCATGGATATATGTAGAATCATCCTGTAAACATGAAATTCTATCATAAATAGTCATAAGCAACTATAATCCACTCAATTGGATCAATATTCATCATAACCCACAACATTGGAAGAAACCCTAACTAGAATTGGGGAATTCTTCTTCAAATTGTGGAATGAATAAACCATCACACCTTAATTACAAAGCCTACCAAACTTGGAGTAATGGAGACTTGACTTGACCTAGCTTGACCCTCTTCTTCTTCTTCAACTTTCTAGAGAGAGAATTATTTGAGAGGATGAACTTTGGGATTCTTTTGGGGGTTTAGAAATAATGACTTGAATGACATAGTTTAGGGGGTATAAATTACTTATATAGGTGGTTTTGACTAGGGTAAAATGGCACCACTTTAGTCTAATTAAATTTGGAAAGGACCATTAAGTCCTTAACTAACCACCTCACTGCCCTTCCATGAGACCCCTCTGATAGGCCGTAGGTGGACCTACGGTCTGTACTAGTCGGGAGTGGTTTGGGTTTAGAGAATATGAAACTTGGGCCATGGGTACGTAGCCCAACCACGGGCAATGGACCTTTCTAGCCGTGGTTACTGCCTTAGGTAAATTTCTAGTGTGCTAATCCATGAGGCCCACCTACGGGGCGTAGGTCTAACCACGGGCCGTGGTTGGCCCCTCATGGGTGACACCTGGAATTCTTAAAAGTCGCTAAGCTCCCTCTTTTGGATATGGGGTGTTACACCATTCTTGCCAGCTAGGCACTTACCATGATACTTCTTCCCACACTTCACACAAGTAGATCTAGCAAAAGTAGAACCACCGTCATTCCCTCTTTGAGGTTTAGGGTTAGACACCCTATACTTATTTGACTTAGGAGGAGCATTAGACGAACCTTGACAGGAAAACCTTTGTCAAAATCTAAGTCAACCTTGTCCATCAGACTTTGCATTAGAGAAGTTTCCATCACCGGTCCTAGCCATTTTTACCTCCCTAGACTTTTCCTTGAGTTTCTCCTCCTCAATTTGTTGTGCATGGACCATGAGACGAGAAATGTCCATGTCACCAATGAGAATGGTGGTACGACACTCTTTAACCACCATATTGGTTACACCCATCCCAAACTTACTCATCTTAGCTCTAGAATCCGCCACCATTGTTGGAGCATACCTAGACAATTGGGTGAATTTTAGGGCATACTCCTTCATACTCATACATCCTTGAAGAAGGTTAATGAACTCTTGCACCTTTGCTTCCCTCATTTCAAAGGGAAAGAACATATCAGGAAACATTGATTTAAGCACTTCCTACTCTACGGAACCCACTCTTACGGGCCCTGCCTCTTTCACTAATTGAACCATACTTGAGCAACCCCCTTCAATTGGTAAGAGGCCTGTAACACCTCGAAAATCTAATGACCTAAGATAGAGCCTAACATGTATTCTAGTGTCCTAAATAGGGTTAACACCAAGATAATAGTCGTAAAATGACCTCCCTAACTTGGTACTAAGTTTATAGTCCCTAGACGTCAAGGCATGGCCCTCCTAAGGACCCCGAAGGGTCCTTGAGGAGGACCGAAGGGGCTTCCCAAAAGCTATCAAAAACAACATGAAGCTACGAGACTAAACCTACGAGTCATAGGTTGACTCACGCCTCATAGATAGGAGTCGTGAGTCAACATTTGGCTTCACCAAACTCCCCCAAAACTCCCTAGTCTTAGTCCCTATTGACGCCTAGACAGTACGGTTCGTAGACCATATCACGCCTCGTGGATGGGGGCTCGTGGATGTGTTCTGGACCAAGGCCAAAAGGCCAACCTCAGACCCAAACCATGAGTGATTAGGACGGTTCGTGGTTCAGACCACACCCTGTGGTTGAGGTCTCATGGATGCGGCCTGGTAAGGCTTCCTTAAGTCGACTATGTGGGGCTAGTTTAGTAAATTACTAATTAATTAAGTTAAGGTGTGGGACGGTTATATTTAGTTGTTTTAAGTATACTAAAGAAGTTTTAAGTATACTAAAGAAGTTTTAAGTATTAAACAAGTCTTTTAACTCTCATACTCACAAACTCAAACTCAACTAACTTCCCTTCCAAAAACATTCTCTCTCTCTAAACTCCATTGAAGAACTAGGTCAAAGCTCAAACTAGGGGTTCAAGAACAAGTCTTTCTTCTTCAAATTCGTGAGGAATTCAACCTAAGGTATAAATTCTCTTCATTCTTGGGTAGCTATCACCCAAGAAGTCCCTTCAAAGTGTGTTTTTAAGACTTCTAAAATCTAAGGTTTTACTCTAAACATGGGTCTTCTTGAAAAATGATTTATATTGTTCAATTATGATCTATTGTGGTTAATTATGATGTTTTATGGTTAGATTGTTGCACTATTGATAGTTTTTGATGAAAATCTCTCTTGGACTCATGGTTTCCCTTTTCTTCCTAAATTGTGAACTAAGGTATGACTTGATAGGCCATGAAAGTTGATAATTGATTATGTTTATGTTTAATTGATGGTTGAATCATGAAATATCTCTATCTATTGTGGTAATTCTATAATGTTAGGGTTGATGTTGATTCATGGCCTTAAAGGGCAATTGGCTAGGATTTGTATATGTTGATGTTGATCCTAAATGAGTATGTGGTTTACTTGGATAGTAATGATCATATATCTAATGTTGTGGTATTGATGTAAGATCCTCCTTCCCTATTCCCTATGCTCTTGATTATGTATGAGGTATGTATGTATGCTTGTAATTAACTTGTTTGGTTGATTGAAAGGACATTCTCATGATCACAATCCAACTACAATGTAAAAGGTTTACTCATATGCTAGTGTTTCTAAAGTGAAAGGAGCATTCTCACTTAAGGAACCTATGAGCTATTAGGATGATATGTTGGCATGAGTGTCTAATACACTCTCTTGTGACTAATGAACCTAAGTAAAGGCTAAGGTGACTTTTAAAGGGAGTTGTGCGTAGCACTGAGTGGGTATGAGTATGCTATGGGTTCCTTCACGGTAGTAGTTGGGTTCCCAATACGGTGTCCCATGAGATGGAAACCTCCACGTTAATAGTTAAGGTTTCTAGTAGAAATCTCCCTATCCCATAACTATGTGCCCACATAGGTCTTAGCTAGTGGATCCACCTAAATAGCTAGAATGTACGTTCTACCTTATGCAAATAGAACAACTCTTTTCGGTGTTGGGGTACAACACCGGATTCCATGTAGCTCACATGGTCTATATCGGTTAATGCAATCCTTCCCTAAAATAATATGAGTGTGAACTATGGTATGGACATGGACTTTGACCATGATCTCTTAAGGGGTATTACTTGGTGTGAGTGGGGGTATGGAACTTCACTTATGCATTGCACAAGTAGACTCTAAGAGGGGTTAGGGTAAGGTTCTCTTATATTATGATGACTTATGAATAATGCATGAAAGGTATGCATGGATGTTATGAATATGAATATCTTCACTTTTATGTATATTGTCGGTGACCTAAAAGTGATACTTAGCATTTGGTAGGTTTATAGGATCTTACCATTGCATTGCACTAGTGTGGCTTTGGGTTTCTCATATGTTGAATTGGCTTATGTTTCTTTTTAAATGTGCATAATGGTTTCTAAACTTGACTAAATGCATGATTTCAACTAAATGTCCCTTTTATGCATGTTTTAAGGATTTTGTGCATGGTATCCATACTTAGTACAATTCATTGTGCTAACTCATATTTTCTACTTTACTATGAGTGTAGGTTTCGGTCGTTGATACTTACTACTTCCTTCAAGGTGAAGCTTGGGTCGACTATTCCCTAGGTTTGGTAGGTCCTCAGGTTCGTGGAAAAATTGCTATTGAATCTAGTTTCTAGTTTACTTCTATATTCTAGACTATGATGTATTTTCCTATTCATGGAGACTCTATTGATGTAAAGGGCTTTGTCCCTATTTGTACTCTTATGTTTAGATGGTGATTGAGACAAGTCTAGTTTCCTATTTTCTTTATGAAAGAAGTTGACTTCTATTGTAAAAGTTTTTAATTTTTTCGTATTTTTCTATGTCTTTATGTGATAATGACGCTAAGGGCTTGTATGCGACCCCTTCGGGGTCAATTACACCGTGTGACGCCTAGGGGGTACTTTTGGGTCGTGACAAACTTGGTATCAGAGCTTCATGTTTATAAAGATTCTAAGGTGATGTCTCATGAACCATATCTAGTAGAGTCTTGTTCATAAGTGTGAAGCACGTCACACTTATGAATGAAAGGCTGTAAGATGCTTAAGAACTTTTCACTTCTTTGATTACTCATTAGTCCTGCCTTAGAGTTTTACTCTATGAAGTCATTTTCCTAATACTTTTCTTGTGCATATAGGAATATGAATACAAGAAGAGTGGAAGAGGAGATTGGTAATGATAAGGGTGTTCCTCCCCAAAGTCATCAAGGGCCTCAAGTTCCTTTAGGTGAGCAAGCTCCGGTTGATCCGGCAAATGTGACTCAAGCCGAATTTAGGGCATCTATGAAAATGATAACCCAAGCCATGACAGCCCAAACTCAAGCAATGGTGACCCAAGCCGAAGCTATGATGGCTCAAGTCACTAGGGATGCTAGAGCTCGTGTGAACCCCATTGCAAGTACTATCGCCTTAAGAATTTGGGATTTCACAAGGATGAATCCCCCTACCTTCTATGGCTCTAAAGTGGATGAGGACCCACAAGACTTTATAGATGAAGTGCTTAAGGTGGTGGATGCCATGGGGGCATCTTCTCAAGAAAAGGCGAAACTAGCCGCCTGCCAATTGAAAGACGTAACTCAAATATGGTTTGAGCATTGGCGAGAAGAGAGACGGGTAAGAGAGGGCTCGGTTGATTGGGGATCATTCAAGACAGCCTTCTTAGATAGGTTTTCCCCCCTAGAATTGAGGGAAAATTTTTTGGTGGAATTCATGAACCTTCGTCAAAGGGGGATGAGCATTTAGGAGTACTCTTTCGAGTTCACCCAACTATCCAAGCATGCTCCAACTTTGGTGGCCAATCCAAGGGCTAGGAATAATAAGCTTGTAATGGGGGTATTCGAATTTGTTAAAGATGAATGCCATACGGAAATGCTCATTCATGACATGACTATCACAAGGCTCATGGTATACGCTCAACAAATCGAGGAGACCAAACTCAAGAAAATGAATACGGATGTGAAGAGGCCTAGGGCCGAAGATGGAAATTCGTCTAAGGGTAGATTTGAGGTTCAAGGCACACCAGGGTTTAAGAAGAGGTTTTCTAATCAAGGCACTTCTAGCACTCCTAAGGACAACAAAGAGAAGGTGCCTACTCCAAAGCCACAAGGTGGTATTGGAGGTGGTTCCTATGTTGATAGACCTACTTGTGCAAAGTGTGGCAAAAAGCATGTTGGCAAGTGTCTTGTTGGCACGGATGGGTGTTTTAGTTTTGGGAAGAGTAGCCACATGAAGAGGGATTGCCCCATGTTAAGGGCTCAAGGATGAGAGGTCAAGCAAGTCCCTCATAGTGGCTTAAACTCCAATGCTCCCAAGAAGAATCACTTCTATGCTCTCCAATCTAGAAGTTATCAAGAGGGTTCTCCGGACGTTGTTACTGGTATGTTACAAGTTTTTTCGATTAATGTTTATGCAGTATTAGACCCCGGTGCCACTTTATCTTTTGTTACCCCTTTAGTGGCTATGAAATTTGATGTACTCCCCGTAAAGTTAGAGGAACCATTTTCGGTTTCCACCCCCATAGGAGACTCGGTTGTTTCTAGAAAGGTTTATAGGGATTTTCTTATTTCTTTGTCTAATAGAGTCACTTTGGATGATTTGGTAGAAATAAATCTTTTGGGGATGGATTGGTTGCATGCTTGTTTTTCTTTCATTGATTGTAGAACTCGGGTAGAAAAGTTTCAATTTCCAAATGAGCCCGTTTTAGAATGGAAGGGGGGAAGCTCAATTTCTAGAGGTCATTTCATTTCATATCTAAAAGGTTGGGAAATGATTTATAAGAGGTGTATCTATTGTATTGTGAGGGTTAAGGACCTTGAGTCTGAGACTCCTCCTTTAGAGTCGGTCCCCGTAGTAAGGGAATATCCAGAAGTCTTCCCTAATGACTTGCCCGAAATCCCTCCCGAACGGGAAAGACTTCGGCATTGATCTTTTGTCGGATACACAACCCATATCAATTCCCCCTTGCCAGATGGTGATGAGTCCATAAATTGGACTCATTTAGGGCTATATTTTAATAGAAATTATGTCCTCAAATGCTTATTTTATCTCGATATCTTATGAAAACCTTTACGTTTCAAGTATTTGAAGTTTGATGGAAAGCATGGACACTATTGAGCAAAAAAGAGTAAAAAAAACTAAAAGAACGAAGAAAAGTAGATATGCGAATCGTCGAACCCATTCGGTGAATTGCCAGTAGATCGTATATTCACCTTTTGTTCCAATGTGTTGAGCCCTGAAGGAAAGGAGCAAATCGGCGGTGAAAAAGAGCAGTCGTCGTATCATCGAGCGACTCCGCGAGGCAGTGCTACATCGCCCAATGATCCGGGACACAAAGATGCTGAAGGAAACTGATGAAAGGCGATGAAGTCGATCAAAGGGCGGATCGTTGAGTACATCGGAGATCCCTACTAATGTCGCTGAAAGATCCTTCGAAGCACATTTTATAAAAAACTATAAATACTAGTTTAGTGTTTATTCTTGGGAGAAAAATTTTACCTTGTTTTACCTAGTTTTTGGATTTTTTTGGAGATATTCTCTTTATGTTTTGGAGAGGGTTTTGAAGAACTTGGAGCTTTCAAGGGTTTCATCTTCAAGAAATTGCACTTGGGTCTCTTGGTTTCTTCACTTTTGGCTTGTTTTAAGACTTAATCTTGCATACATATTGATGGAAAATGATATTGGTATACGTCTTTACCTCTTTTACATGCGTAGCTAAAACCCCAATTCTTGGGGTGTGATTTTGTGAATATGGGTTAGATTAGTTGTTGGGTCTTGCTTGTTGATAGTCTATTTGTAGTTTAAATGTGATTTCGTTTAGTGGTTGTGGATGAACTTAATGAGGTTGTAGTTGCAAATATAATCTCATATATGTGTTTGCGGCTTGCGAGAAAGAGAGGTCGTAAAACTAAGACCACTAAATTGATGTCCAGTGCGAGTGGGTCGACATGAGGTTCATCTCGAGGGAGTGAACCCTAGTCCCATGTACACACACTCAGCTCGAGAGAGTAAGTGGGTTAAGGCGGAGGTTGTTCTTCATGCGGTGATGAGTCCACAAATTGGACTCATTTAGGGCTTTATTTTGATAGAAATAGTGTCCTCAAATGCTTATTTTGTCTCAATATCTGATGAAAACTCTTAAGTTTCAGGTATTTGAAGTTTTAGTGGAAGAATGGACACTTAGGCGCAAAAAGGAACAAAAAGGCTGAAAAGAACGAAGAAGTTGAAGCATGAGCATCGCCAAGAACCTTTGGCGATTCGCCGAAAGGACAGACTCTGCCCTTTTTTCGAGTATGCGAAGCCCTGAAGGAAGAGGATCAAAAAGGCGATTAAAGGAGTAGTCGGCGCTTCACCGAATAATTCCGCAAAGCAGTACTATACCGCCCAATGGTCCAAAATGTGAAGATGTTTTTGGCAAGCACTCAACGGCGATGAGACACAAGAAAGGCTAGTCGCCGAGTCATTCGGCGGGCCCGACTAACCTCGTCGAACTATCCGCCTGTACTAATTTTTGATGGCTATAAATACTAAACTTGTTAATAATTTTTAGGGTGTAGAACCATTATTATAATTTTCAGAATAGAATAGTATTATTTTTTAGATATTTTTTCAAGTTTGGAGAGAGTTTTTGGGAGACTTGAAGAAAGGAGTTCATCTTCCCCAAATTGGAAGTGGGTCTTCTCTATTCTTCTTCCTTTGCTTAAATCAAGGTTTAATTTCCTATACCCATTTGATTTCTCTATCATTTTAGGTATAATTTCTTATTTCTTGATGTGTGGCTAAAAAACCCCATTCTTGGGGTGTGATTTAGAAAATATACGTTGATATTATTATTAGGTCTTGCTTGCTAATAGGTTAGATGCATTTTAATGGTGATTTCACCTAGTGGTTGTGGTCTAATTTAATGGATTTGTAGTTGCAAATACAAAACCACCCATGTGTTTTCGGCTTACTTGAGAGAGAGGTCGCGAAACCAAGACCGCTAGATTGATGGCCTAAGGAGTGGGTCAACATGAGGTTCAGCCTGAGAGGGTGAGCCCTAGTCCCATATCCTAACTCTTAGCTCGAGAGAGTGGGTGGGGTAAGGCGTAGGCTGGCCTTCATGCGTCAAATGGGTGTCCGAGAGGAACCCATTTGAAATAGGGTAAGTTGCCCGAGAGGGAACTTATTTCCATATAAAGCTTAGCCTAGTCACTATTATCTTCCAAATTTCCTATCGAAATAATGTACCCAACGATTTATATCAATATATATTGCGGTCACACCCCAAGAACTTCTCCTCATACTTGAATTTTCTATTTATTTTTTGTTGTTTTAGCTATACTTGTGACAAAGCCCCATTGATATTTGACACTTTGGTGTCACCCACTTGAATTTACTTTGTTTTTATTCGATAATTTCTCAAACTACAGCTAACAAGAACAAAATTCTAGCCCAACTACTATTTTCACTACCACTCCCTTGGGACACGATCCCAACCCTTGGTTAGGTTACTATATTATCGACGATCGTAGACACTTGAACCGTAGGCTAGGGTCGTTAGTCACGAAAAGCATCAAAATGGCGCCGCTGCCGGGGATTGGTGTTATTTGAGAATTTTTAGTTTAGTAGAATTATTGTTCTTCTTAGTTGTAATTTACTAACTTTACGTTTAGTTTTGTTTTTCGTTGAGTTGTTCATTTAGATGAGCATGGCTGAGCAGAGTAGTGGAAAATTGGTCGAAATAAGCCAAGGAGTCCAAAAGAACCTCATGCTGACTGAACTGGCATCTCAATTAAACAACTTGGCCACAAAAATCTTAGAGGTGGAAGTCCAATGCAATAGTAGGGGGAGGTACACACCCCTTCATGAGCGGAGGAAGTCTAGAAATGGGGATAAAAATTGTATCGAGGACACACTTCGAATCATTCTCCAAAAGATCACCGATCAAGATCGGGTGTTGGACGAAATGAAGGAGAATGTTGAAGTATTGAATCAAATGATTGGATCTCACTCTAGATCAATCGAGTTGATCATGTCATTCCTGAGTTTTAAAGTACCTCATCTCCACCCAAATGACATATTGGGGTCACCTAGTGACACTGGGGCTAACCCCAATAACGGAGAGTGAGACAGAACTTACGATGTAAAATAAGGCGCTTCTTGGGAGGCAACCCAAGGTTTTACTGCTTTTAATTATTCTGTTAGAATAATGGTATGCTGATTTTGTAGGGTAAAATGAGAAAGGTGTCGAGAAGTGCAAGTTAGCGAGCCCAGGACCAAGTGGGTGAGTCGCCGAATCTATCGGCGACTCCGAGTTAATCCGCCGTTGGGACCCCAAAATAAGGGATGTCCTGTAAAACTCGGCGAGGTAAGTATACTGTAACGTCCCATATTTTGCATATACTAGTTTTATGTGAGTAGTGAGGGTTTGAGATAGGTTTGACAATATTCGAAAGAGGTTTGAGGCTAAATAGAGTAAGTAAAGTATAATTTGTCACAGTAATCAATCTACTTGCTTAAGCTACTGATTCGGATGTCTTACGTAATTAAGTTACTTACGTACATGTGTAGCTTACGTAGAAAGTATGACATAGGTTCTTAATGGTAGATTAACTGCTGACCTACTTAAATAA
>JAJOOH010027282.1:0-14855 GCA_029582605.1 Solanum gracilifrons
TAAGTCATTCTAACTATTTTTCGTTTTGAATGGATTGTTGTCACTTTTTTCACATTTTAAATGAATTGTTTCTTTTATTTTTGTGTATGGTTAATAACCGAATAACCGAACCAAACCAAACCGAAACCTATAATCACCAAACCAATAAATGTATATTGTATTTGGTTTGGTTTGGTTTTGATAATTTTAAAACCGATTAAGTTGGTTTGGTTTAGGTTTTGATCAATAACCGATCCAAACCAACCCGTGAACACCCCTATTCACAAGCATTACCATTATTAATTATTCTCCTCACCAACACCAATCCCCTTCGTCTTCTTCTTCTTCTCAGTATCGAAACATGATAATAATCTCTTTCATTTTCCCAGCTATGCTTCAGCTTCTCCAACTCAACTACCAAACAAGTAATATGTCGCCATTTGAAATCCACCCTATAAAAATGTATTTGGCCATCGCGAGTTTCCTCATCTACTGTTTTGCTACGATGCTCAGATCAAATACATTTCAACAACTTGTTCAAACTATGCTAAAATGGTTGGGTCTGTAATTGGTCCTCTCACATTGGCACCTTACTCATATCTTCTTTACCCTCCATTTTCCTTCATTTTCTACTCCGCCTCTATCTTATACTCTGCAACTCACTTGTTGAACAAAACACTACTCCGCCAAAGACTAGGTTGCTTTATCAAAAGTTCGTCAATTATTTTAATGAACCAATAACAACAATAGTGTAATTCCACATATGAAATTTAGTGAAGATGCTGTATATGCACATATTTTATTTCTGTCTTGTCTTGTGAAGTTAGATAAACTGTTTATTCATACTTGCTCAATTTATGCACCTGAATGTTTTGTAATTTGTTATTTGGCTTGTAATAGTACTTTTCAAATGATTGGGTTCTTGTGGTTCACCTACATTTTGGACTGACAAAATCTAAGTTCACATGAGTTGGGTCTGCCCATTATCTTATTACTACATTGTACTTCTGTTTTTGGATATCTCAATTTGTGGATGGTTTGTTTGTTCATAGAATTTTACATTCAGACACCAAAAATTTTATTGCTACTCTCTTTCTTACTATGTTTGACTTGACACAATACTTAAATTAAAAAAAAAAGACTTTTGAAATTTGTTATAAGATCATTTACATATTGATTTATTGGTTAACAATTTATCGGTTGATTATTAGTTTAACATTGAGATTTGGCACCAAAAAAATCAACATACTTAAAAAGAAGGGGACAAACCAGAGGCGTATCAAAGGGGGTCACCAGGTTCACGTGATTCCATGCTCCCCTCTCGAGATCATATATAATAGTGTTATATTTTTTTTAAAATTATTGAAATATGGATGTGTGAACTCACACTCGGAATATCACATAATACTATTATGACTGGGTGCACCTCTCTCCTTGAGGTTAGAAATTTGAATTTTATATTTATCTTATTTAATTTTTCTTTCTAAAATTAGATAACACTTCACTAAGTTGGTACTCCCTCTGACCCTATTTACTTGTCCACTTTTCCTTTTATAGTTATCCCTAATTACTTGTTCATTTTGACAAATCAAGAAATGACAATTTTTTTTTACTTATTATACCCTCAATTAAATGACTAATTACTTTGAAAAATGTAGAATTTTTCATCCACTTCATAATTAATAGGGATAAAATGATAAACTCACTATGTCATTAATTGATTTCTTAATAAGTGTGTCAATTCAAAAGTTGACAAGTAATTAGGGACAGAGGGAGTAATTGGTAGCATTTTTGGCATTTTAATTAATTCAAATATATATATATATATATATAATATTAAAATTTTAGACCTATAATATTAAAATTTTAACGATTTTCAGTAGTAAAAACTTAAATGTCGAACTGATCAAATTTATATTTTAGATCAACCTTTTTATAATAGTGCACTCATCATCTCAAAATCATGAATACGCCTCTGGGACAAGCCAAAATTATATACATGAGTTGACATATTGTATCATGCTGAAAAACTAAAACGAATATCTAAAAACTATCGAGAGTTTGAGACAATCCAAGATTAGTAGTTTCACTTCGATTTTGAAAGCCGACTAAAAAATTTGCATTTTTTCACTTAAGTTTCCAACTTTGGTCTGCATCTGTGAACTCCCAAAAGATCCCCAGATAATGCAGTACATAAAGTTTATGTTTGAAAAAGATGGAATCCCATTTCCACATGTTTATTTATTTTATTGTATTTTTATTATATAAACTTCTTATTCCTCAATCGTCATATCGGTAACATCATCAACTCTCTCTTTAAAAGACAACGTCATCAACTCTCTCTCTAAAAAACAAATCATAAATCTCGTGTCTTAATTTCATTAAATAGAACATTTTTATTTTTCTATCTTATAAAATAATATATGTTGAAAATATGAGAACTTAAATTTTTTGTTGAGTTCTACATTGATTTTTTATGATAAATTTTAATAATTCACCAATTTGACTAAATTAAGAATTATTTTTTATGAAATTATGCGCACTCTATTTATTAGACAATAAAAATTATACATAATCGATGAAAATTACAAGAAGTAGTAGATATGAATGAACCCATAACTTTAAAGTATAATATGTTCAATACTAAGAAGCTTAATTATTGAACCCATAAAACTTAAATTCTAGAGCCGCCTCAACGGTGAATCAATTATTTAAAAAAAATGACTCTGATTGTGAAATGATTGAAGAACCGTAAGCAATTTACTTACGATACATACTTATCATTCATAGAAAACATCTAACGAAAACCCCTTTTTGTTCTGCTTATCGCCTTATTCCCCTTTAGAAATATTTTAGTGATAGGTTCTATTGTTCTGCTTATAGCCTTATTCCCCTTTAGAAATATTTTTGTGATAGGTTCTATAGGAATTAGAGATCACGGGTTTAAGTCGCAGAAACTACCTATTGCAAAAATGAAGGATAAGATATACAGAGAAGCGTCAATATACCCATGTACTATTGACAATTATTTAAATATACCTCTCGTTATACTTTTGTTTCGAATATACCCATTCTTTATACTTTTGATTCAAATATACTCTTTCCATTATATTTTGTACTAATTTATCCTTATTTTTAACCGAAGAACACGTGATGAGCTTAGACATTAATAACTCATCTCATTTAACCCATTCACGACTCATTTCTATGCTTTGAAATTTTTTTCTTTCAAATTAATCCATCCCCCATCCACTATTGAGCTAACTGCAGTAGTTTGCTTCATCATAAAACTAATTTAATTTTATTATAATTATTGGAAAGAGCCCAAAATAAAATTTAAATGTATGCTAAAAAGTTAAGAATTCGAATTTCATAATGACGACTAAAGCATCAAGAGAAAAGTTATAATCACAATGGACAAATAAGTAGTACTGCTTTTTTTCAACATCTTTCGAAAGAGTTATCAAATTTTTATCATGAAAGTCAAAACCATCATAAAAGATGAAACATTGGGAAAATTAAAAATGAGAAGGAACTCATGGTTACACAATGATAACGTGGTGGTATGATACTATGTTTGCAAATTAAATTGAATATTTAAAATTAGGGATTAGTTATTTGTTTCTAAGATCACCATGTAATCTTTGGTTAAAAATAAGGGTAAATTAGTGTAAAACTGTAATGAGGGGTATATTTGAACCAAAAATATAATAGGAGGAATATATTTAAATTGAAAGTATAACGAAGGGTACATTTAAACTATTTCTAATAATATATGCTACGTGAAATATTTGACAATTTTTTATAAGGTATAATAGACTTTATGTAAATCACCATTCTCGAGATCTTATATATAAAGTGAGCTTAGTGTAATAAACTGTTCTTTATAATGTTATTTTAGGCAATATATCTAAGAGATGTTAATTTGTGGATTGGTTTGCAGGCAGCTATTGGGTGCAGAGCCTTGTGAGCAAGAGCTGGTTTTCCTCATCTGACTGATCCTAGCTTGTCATCCGTTTTAGCTTAGAAGATCAGTCAGAAATTTGGACCATTTGAAAGTTTGAATTGTTAATTTTTATCACTTCTTCTGCTTAAATTTGCTTAAATTTAGGTGATATAATTTGATTTAGCATCAAATTAAAGAAAGGAAAAGGGATAAATACACCTTTTTAGCGTAGATATATCCCTTGTTAAAAGATGGTGAATACATATCCCGTCATCTAACAAATGATGCATATTTAACTTTTTCGTTAATATATCTATATTAACTTAATTGAAAAAATTACAATACTGATTTTTACTTTCAAAAATATCACGTGACTTTCAAAAATATCTCACCCCTTTTTTACAACCCTAGACCCAACCCAAATGAAAAAAAAAATCAATTCCTTTTATAGTTAGTCATAAAATGGGTTTGGATCAGGTTTGAATAGATGAAGAATTGATTCTTTTAAAAGGGGAAACTACATAAACTTAAAATAATTACATGTTCATACTTCAATCCACAGTAATTCAAGAAATATCCACTCTCTTTAAAAATAAAAAAAAAAGAACCACAGCTCATATCCTCATTCATTAAGGCTGATAATTTTTGCTTAACTGATACTAAATCAGTATCATATACTGTATTGGTATCATTAAAATTGATAATTTTGCTTAACTGATATTAAATCAGTATGTACATATGTGTATATGCATATTGTTGTGGTATCATTAATGTTTCTTGTTCAGAATTACTCATTAGTCCATGATTTTATATGAGTATATATATATTGTTGTGGTATCATTAAGGTTTCTTGTTCAGACTTACTCATTAGTCCATGATTCTATAAGATTATATGTATATTGTTGTGGTATCATTAAAGTTTCTTGTTTAGAAATTACTCATGAGTCAATGATACTATATATATGGTATCATTTAAGGTTTCTTGTTCATAAATTACTCATTAGTCAATGATACTATAAGAGTATATGCATATTGTTGTGCTATCATTAAAATTTCTTGTTCAGAAATGACTCATTAGTCAATGATACTATAAGGGGTCGTTTGGTAGAGTGTATAAGAATAATGCTGAATATGATGTATTAGTAATGCAAACATTACTAATGCTTGCATTATTTCTTATACATTGTTTGGTTTGATGTATTGGAAATAGCAAGCCTTGTATAAAGACTATTAAAAAATATTTGTTTACAAAAATACCCCCACATTATTATTATTATAATTAATATTATTATAATTATTATCATTATAATTATTCTTATTATAATATAATAATTATTATTATAATTATTATTATTATTATTATTATTATTAGGCTTAGAGGGTAGTTTTGTCATTAGTTAATCTAATGCATGCATTAAAACCATTGCATTGCTAATACCTAGAAATCCATGGTATTAGCAATACACACCTTAATACACAATAGAGTGTATAACTAATGCAAGCATTAGTTATACATACGTTGGAAAAGAGTACCAAACAAGGTACTAGTAATACACAATGCTAATGCATGCGTTATTTTTCCTAATACACTCTACCAAACGACCTCTAAGAGTATAAATCAGTATCATATGTTGTATTGATATCATTAAGGCTGATAATTTTATTTTACTGATACTAAATCAGTAGGTATATATATATGTATATATATACACACAATGATACTATATGAGTATATGTATATTGTTGTGGTATCATTAAGGTTTCTTGTTCAGAATTGCTCATTAGTCCATAATACTATATGAGTATATGTATATTGTTGTGGTATCATTAAAGTTTCTTGTTCAGACTTACTCATTAGTCCATGATATTATAAGATTATATGTATATTGTTGTTGTATCATTAAGGTTTCTTGTTTAGAAATTACTCATTAGTCAATGATACTATAAGAGCCTATATATATATATATATATATATATATCATTAAGGTTTCTTGTATCATTTTTAGAGGAGGTTTTACAATTAAACTTCATTAATGTATACCTGACATAAAAAATAATTTATTTTTCATATCATAAAAAAATTTAATAATAAATTTAGTTACACGATTTTACTACTACAAAATAAAGTTTAATGATTTTGTTGGATAAATTGTCTAAATTGATTTACCTTTTGAGATATTAACACTCTATAATGTAATGTCATGTCATGTGAAAAGTTGAAATTAGAAAATTCCAAAAAAAGAAAAGAGAATTTTTTCAAATGGGTAAAAAAATAGAAAATTGAGAATAAAGAAGAATTAGTTCAAGTTTCTGTTCGAAATTTGCTTCTTCAACAGATTTTCAGGCCGAGCAATATACTCCTCCTCCTCCTCCTCCTCAGCATGCGAACATTCTAATTCTATCCCTCATTTTCCAAACGATGGTTGCCCTGTTACAGCTCAAGTACCAAGGCAGCGACAAATCCCCTTTCGGTAAGGTCTTTGTATACTCTACCTTTGATTTTGTCTGATTCTGCTGCTTTACTGTTCCTGCCACCGTTGTATTATTGATTGTCTTCCTTGATGTTATTCTTAGTTTTCCCTTATATCCATGTCCAATCCTTCCACAAATTATGTGAATAATATTCTCTATATTTCCCACAATTTTTTCAGTAGGTCGCGGATGACTCTCAGGGGAAAAGAATATTGAACGAGCTAGAAGATGATGACATTGATACATCTTTTATTGTGGTGAGCCAGCCACAGGTTAACTGTGAAAGTTTTTGTGAATCTTGCACTTTTCTCTTGTATGCGAGGATGATGTAGCTTGCAGCGCGCCTATTCACTCAATTAAAAAATTTTTGAAGCATCAAATTTACCTCTTAACATCATATTGTAACATATTTCAGGTGTCCAGAGGGGGCCATTCAACAATCTCTTATGTCATTGTTGACAGTCAAACGTCAGTACTCAACTCCATTTAATGCCATTTTAGTACAGTAAATGTTTTATAGGCATTTATTGAGCTTTCTCTTGGGTGATGAGATGGATGATTTATGACTACCTGTTTTTGCAAATTCATTTCGTAGACATATTCTTTTGATATATTATTTTATTTATGATTAGATATCTTGATCAGCAACAATATTTAACTTAACACAACAAACGTCAGTACTCAACTCCATTTAATGCCATTTTAGTGAATGTCATCCTTCGCGTTCCGGTTCCATGATCAAAGGCCACTTACAGTCTTTCATAAGTTAAGCATGTGAAAATCGAATAAAGCCATATTGTCTCTCAGATATGGACTGAGACTCCTTCTATAGCTGGTGGACTAATTTCCATACTTCTAAAGTTGCCAAGTGCCAAATTTGTAATTGCTACATTGGGTGAAGATGGCTGCATAATGCTAGAAAGAGCAGAAACTGGTATGCTGCTTGTTCTTCCCATGAAAATAATTTGAATACTTTATCTTGGCAAATGAAGTGTTCTGATAGACATAGATTCAGCAGTTGATTCAACATAAATTTGGTATCTTTGCAGGGGATATCCAGCCTGAAGAAGTTGATATTGATGACTTGTTTGAAAAAATGAAGCAGAGTATTGATACTACCTCAACCCTGCCAACATAAATTTTTTGTTGAGTCATACATTGATTTTTTATGATACATTTTTTTTACTCTATTGTTTACTGATAAATTGTCTGTAAATAATTCACCAATTTGACTAAATTAAGAATTTATTTTAGGAAATTATGCTCACACTATTTATTAGACAATAAAACTATACACGAGCTATTTGTCAGGCGGTAAAAATATATACACCAAACACAATTTTTTTAACCATAACAAAGTTGAGAGGATAAAAACCCCTTTGCCCTTAAAAATATAAGAGGGACTTTGTAATGACCTGAACCGTCGTTATTTAGGAGGAACAAAAATCTGGGAAAATTATAGGCCATCCTCCCGCCCGAGCGGGCTAGATGTCGCCAGGGCAGCGGCGCCACAGCGGGGTAAGTTGGCGCCAGAGCGGCATAAGCGAGACAGAACGTAAATTACGAGAAATCCTATTATCTTCATCTTCCTAAAATACCTAATTTAGTTGTAAAACACCCTAGAAACCTCAGAAAAAGCTGCTCTAAGCTTGGGAAGGAAGGAGAAGGAGATTTATAGCATGAGGATGGTGAGATCTTGCGAATTCTTGGCCAAATTCACCGTCACGAAGCCCGGAAAAACGGAAGCGAAGTCAAAAACTCCGTGCAACTGCTTGGCGCCCATGTAGGCTAGGTTTTATGAATTGAGTAGTTATAAATCTGTGATTACTACGTAATATATGAAAATCAATGGTAGGGTTGTTTGTAGACCTTCATGCACCAAGTAAATTCCATGAGTAATCCCTAGAAATCAAAGTACGTGGGTGTATGCCTTGAAAAGAGGATTTATGATGTATTGTGACTAAACCCTAGAAACAAATACTTAGATGATAAACTAGGGCTAAGTATGGTCAAATTGATGTTTGTATATGAATGTTGCATTGTAAACTGTGATTGCCATGAAATCATGACTTAAATTTATGATCTTGAAGACTTGTGATTCAGATTGTGATGTGTTGAATGGATTGGTTGCCACATTCCGGCATAACTATTGGATCGGTTTCCACTTTTCGGCATAACTATGGGATCGGTTGCCACGTTCCGGCATAACTAACTTGGATCGGTTACCACGTTTCGGCATAATTAACTGTTTTGGGTTTGGGTTCTATGAGAGGACCAATGATGTGATATAAAATGTGAAGTTGTTCGATTGTTCATGATATTGTATATGTTGATATGTGCATGTGAGTTTATGTTGTATTGACTTGCTTATGTTGCACTTAGTGGGCACGTGTATGATGGGTGATATTTGATTATTCGTCGTAATGAGCGAACTTGTTGAGTATAGTGGAAGGGAAGAGTGTTCAAGAGGCAAGTAATAGATACTAAGGGTTGTTCATGGGTTGTAATGGCGAAGAGTAGAGGTAGCGTGTGTGATGAATAGGCCTAAGTGGATTTCACCTTGGGGAAACAGTTTGGGTTTAGTGGGAAGAAAGATGGGTTTAATGTGCTATGTGACCATGGTTGGTTAGTGTGACAAGGAAGTAGGGAAATGACGTAAACGGTTAGTTGAAGTGTTGGTGGTTGTATTTGGAGGATTACTCTATGTGTTAGAATGGTTAGACTATGATCAAGTATCTGGTAGGTAGGTTGATTGAGAGGGATGATAGTAGGCAGAATACTAGTGTATTTTGGAGGTATTTCAAGAGAGAGTAAAGGAGGAGAAGCGAGTGGTTTATTTCATGATCTTACTAGTTGGTTTCTTATGTTATGTGGTGGGCATCGATTTGACCGATGATGCCTACCAGTACGCGTATTTTGTACTGATAGTACTATTGCTATGTCTTTGACATAATCTGGATGCAGGTTGGTGATGTTTCATTAGGCGAGGGCAAAGAAATTCTCCAACAACTTTTATTCTTCCTTCCGTATGGTGGGTGTGTCTTTTATTTATCTTGTCCAGTTGTACTCTTAGTAGCTCTTGTACCTGTTTAGACTAGATCTTTGGGAGTTGTTAAATTACTTTACAAGTTTGAACTAAAAGTGTGTCTAAGGATATTATTTTTAAAAATTCATATTATTATATTTATCTCTGTTTTCTTTAATTTTTTCGCATGTTTAACTGATATGAGGGTTCTCCTACTTAGGTGTTAGAGTGGGTGCCCACACGGCCTGGTGGGTTGGGTCGTGACAGACTTTCGCGAATACCACTATAATAAACTTAATTATACTCCATAGTTATAGTTTGCGTACTTACAGACTCTAGCTATAGTTTAAGCTGTCTCGTTTGTATAATTTGCGGATTTGTATTATTCACAAGTTTGTATAATTCACGGGTACATTTGTATAATTTAATTATTTTTGTATAACTCGAAATAATAAATTTATACAATTACAAACATCAAAAGTGTAAATAGTTATAAAAATTTCAAATTATACAAAAGTTACACAAATTATATTATACAATTATACAAACGTGCGAATAATACAAAACTGAAAAGCTGAGCAGCATAACTATAACTAAAAGCAGATCGTGAATTGTAATAATTAAGATAAACTATAACTATATTAAGTAATTAACTAATATATGTTTACTTATGTGTGTAATTTTCCCAAAATAGAATAAAAAGTTACTACTTATCTAAAAGCAGCTAACCCCTTTTTTTGTACCATGTATTTACGTCAAGGTTGTGGGACCCTTTTTTTAGTGAAGTTACAGAAATAGCGGATGAAAGTAAGAGAGAAAATGACATAAATAGTCCCTTAACTATAAGAGTATGTCTAAAATAGTCCTATAACTATACATTTAATGGATTTAGCCCTTTAACTATTCAAAAACTTATCATATATTCTGAACACAATAAACTACGGTAGGGGTATCAAATAGGCGGGTTGGGTTGAAACTGGAGATATTGAAATGGGTTGAAATAGAAATTAAGTTGGGTCCTGACATGCTTAAGTTTACTTTGGGCTCAAATGGGCTTAAAACGGGTTGAGTCTTGGACAGCCCAATTCGAACCGCTTAATCTCAATACTTTTAATATATTTCTATTTAAGTTTTATAACCACAATTTAAATTTTAATTCATAAAAATTTAAAAAAAGAAGTTACAAACGGATATATAAATCCTAAAAGATATAAAATAGATAGTAATTCATACATTCAATATAGGAACATACATTACATCAATGCAAATAAATAGTCATTTTTTTCTTAGATCTCAATTCTTCAATAGATTTTTCAACTTGAACTTGTTTAGCTTTTGCCACAGACCCTGCATTGACCCCAAAATCCTGAGCTAATCCGATTGAAAACGACAGTGGATTGTCAACAACTTTGACATGCAATGGCGTACCTCTAGTAATCCTCACAGATGGAAAGGAATCATCCATATTACTATTAATCTGATAAGGAGAACGGATTTTTTAGAAAAAAATTATCAAAAAACTAACAAACAATACATATACAATTGTTGAAAACGGAAAAAATAGATTCACCCATGATTTTGGCGGCTACCTGCGAAAAGTGGAAACACGATTGGAGGGAAAATGAAATTTTCTCAATTCGAAATTCAACTTAGAAGTGGAAGAGTGATTTTAGGAGAAAGATATGGAATGAGGATAGGAGAGATAAAAAAAAATTGTATAAAAAAAATTGTATAAAGCAACTGAACCTCTTTGTTGATTCGGTATACAAAGAGATGGTGGGTCCCATTAATTATGGCAAAAATTTGAAACTATATTTACTGACAGTAAATAAATCAAACTATACTCTTAATAACTAATAACTAAGGGATGTTTGTCATCTCATGTAATAAAGAGTCATGACCCGTAAAAGTCATATGGGGTTTTAGCACATTTGATCAAATTTTATATGTTATTATAATATATATAATTAATTATTATTCTGATGGATGAATATAGTATAAAATTCCCTCGATTCCTAGAGTTATGTAAATGGATGAATAATCTCCCATGGGCAATTCACTTTCACATATTGCATCACTATAAAAATCTATTATCTTCATATTGCCTCTTTCTCAAGTTATTTCCACAATAATGTGAATTAATTGGCACCTAGATTGAGACACAAAGGAGTAGTGCTCTACAAAAGGTTTTATCACTACTGATGATTCACTAGAAAAATAAATCTAAGTAAAAAGAAGTTGTGTTAAAAATAATTACTCCACTTAATACTCTTATTATAATGATTTCAAATAAAATCGAGTAAAATGTACATTGAATATTATAATCACTTCATGTCTTAAGGATTTGAATAATGCAAGCACTACTTGCAGTGAGACTAAGAAAGTCAAATTATAAAAAAACAAAGTCAGGAAGGGTCGATGAAAAAAGGCAAGATAATAGAACAACGTTGACATTTTGTGAAACACGGTTTATACGTGTTTACAGTTAACTATATATTTATAAAAAATATACATATTATATTCGTCCCTAAAAAAAATATCTCTTCTCCATATTCGTCCTCCTTTTGTGTGAGGTACGTAATAATTAATTCAAATTTCAATGACGGATGTTGTTGGAAGTACAACATCAGTTTCTCGCAAGTACAGTCTGCACCACAACAATAATGGGCAATTCAACATCAACATAACAAACTATTATTTTCAAGAGAAGCCACACTACTACAGTTTCTTTCTATCTCCTCCTCCTCCTTCTCCTCATCGCCCAAACGTACTAGTTGCTTATATTTTCCCCGCGATGGTTGAGCTTTTACAGCTCATGTGCCAAACAGACAAGGATGAATCCCCGTTTAAACTCCATCCCCGAAAGATGAATTTGGCTATCGCGAGTTTCCTAATTTACTGTTTCTCCTATGATGCTCAGTTGAGAATAATTCCTTCTTCAAACCATCGTCATAGTTGTTCAAACTACGTTAAAATAGTCCAAATTGTAGGGTCCATATTTGGACCACTGACATTGGCATCTTACTCATCAGTCCTTTTCCCATCACTCGTCCCCTTTCTCTACTCGGTGTCTATCTTGTATTCTGCTTTTCTTTTGATTTATACCACACGACTCACCAAATTATTGAAATGGTTTTATCGTAAATTTATTTCAGGCAGACCCACACTTATACTTCCTTTTTAAATCTTACTCATCAATCATTAGTACTCCTTTTCTTATAGGGAAAAGTGTTGTACCCAATCAATGAGGTACTGAGATTTCATTATTCATCTCACAATTTGCAATTCAATTGGTTAACGGGACACTCAACCGGACGATTGAGCAATAGTTCTTCATTTTTTAATTTTTGTTTTCTAGTTTTCTATAGCACGGTGGTGCAAGAATGTATCAGAACCAGATCTTCTTCATTGAAAAATTATATTGTGTTGTTTAATTATTTTTTTTGGATATAAAAGTAATGTTGAATATTCTTGGCTCTTCAGAAATTTACTTTTTATTTTTATTATAATGACGTTGTTTGTTTTGATAATTTTTTTATTATTATAGTGAAATTCTATTACGAGAAAATATAGTGTTAATATAATATAATAGATTAACATCACGGAAAAATATAGCAATTGTTATTTGAATTTGTTGCCACTGATAATCTTCCAAAAATAATTTTAAAAAAATGTATTTCAGAAGTTCAGCAAAACTGGTAGTACTTCGAAAAAAAAAAAGCTTAAAAAAATGTTAGTAGTTCACAATAAAGCTATTAAACATGTTTTTAAAATAATGAAATTGGTAACGGCATGGGTAAAAATAACTTCATTTTAACAGTAAGGATATGGTCAACCAATAAAACAAAATTGAGGGGTATTTTTTACCCTTTTCCCATAAATAAATAAAGGAGAAAGTAATACAATACAAGCACCATTCTTATAACTTCCATTATCAAAAAAATATGAATTCAATAAATCAATTCATCAATTTATAATTCTTCGAACCATTATCGTTATTGATATTCATTTCACAAGCCGGTCTTCATTGAAAAATCTTATTCTTCAAGATTAAAACATGAACATAGTACCACATGATATATATATATATATATATGTTAAACATTACTACTTCAATTATGAAATAATAGAACAATCTTGGATGGAGACTTGTGAAACAAAAAGTATGAATTTACATAGATAAAATGATGGAATACAATTAAGGTGTTTTAAATTTTAAATTAAATATTTAGGAGTTATGAATATGAAAAGTATGAGTTATGAATATTATTAAGAGTAAAAATTGAATAAATAAGTTGTGAATGTAAGACTTTTAATAAAGCAAATGAAGGAGGAATAAAAATAAATAAAGAAGAGAGAAAATAGTGTTTAATGTCTATGGTTACGTGGGAACTATTTCATGAAAATGGATATCAACCTTTGTTGTTTAAATGGATATCAAGAAATTGTTTTAGATTTTCTAATAAATTATACAAAATAGTAACAATTAAGAAAAATGGAAAAAATTTGAATAAAAAGATGAATGGAATTGGAATTTATTGTGTATAAGTTATTATATTATTATATTTATTAATGAAGAATTGAGAAGTCACCCCAAATTCTAATCTTGCATTTTCCTTTCTTAATTACATTCAATTATTCTACTTAATTAAGAAAATAGGGGAAATAAAGAAAAATGACAAAAAAGAAGAAAAAAGATAAATATGAATGGTGACCTTAGAGAGATGCTACATCATCTTGTCTACATTTTCTTTTATATATATATATATATTATTTGTACTAACAATATTAAATTAATGTACTCAACTAAATAAGATAATTACTTTATAATTAGTTTTTAAAATATTTACATATAAATATTAAATATTAGTTAATTTTAAATTTAATTTTTTATTACTTTTTATAAAATTCAAGAGTGAGGTAAATATTTTTATTCTATTGTTAAAAATATTTTTTGTTAAAAATAATATTAATGTGGCATAACATTTCATTAGGAGTAATGTTTATATTTTGAAGAAAATAGGAATAACTCGGTAATATTGTGGTCCTAAAAGAAACAAAAGTGATATTACAAGGCAAATTTTCAAACACGGATGACTATCTAAGAAATTTACTCCCAAATTTCATTGCAATTCAATACTTTCTCATCTCATATTAATTGTATAAGTTGGTCGCCTTTATTTATTTATTTATGTATGTATATTAAATTACTTGTTTATTTATTAAATTAAGATAAAATTAGTTATTTTTTTCTCATTTTATCCCTACAATTAATACTCTTAAGAAAATATTATAAGAAAATTAATTTGACTAAAAAATAATAGATTCATTAAATGTTTTTAAAAAAAGTCTGAAATATATCTGAATTTTGATCGAAACTTTTGTAACAATACCAAACTTTGAAAAGGACATTTTACCCCCCCCCCCCGGGGG
>JAJOOH010027283.1:0-18017 GCA_029582605.1 Solanum gracilifrons
AATATTGTATATATTAAAAATATTAAATAAATACTTGTAAAAGATTATGGAAAACTTACTTATTTAGCAAAAAAAAAAAATGGTATTTGGTTGGAAAAGGAGAGGAAGAAACTTGAAACTTTTAAAAAGAAGAAAAATGAGGAAGAAGAGAATTTTTTTTTATGAAATAATGCTTACTATTTAATAGAGTCTGAATGGTATTAAGACTTTGTTATAGATCTGATTCATTCAAACTCATTAAGACCCATTAAGAGGCTTTTTTAAAATAGAAACAAATGGACTTAATGGGCTGAATCTGAATGATTAAGATTCAAACCTCCATTAAATGCAAACAAATGAGGCATAAATGATCCTCCAAATAAAGGAGGATGAAATAATTCCTTCTCATTAATCCAATCAGTGGACTCTATCATTGCCCCAGATAGACTATGACTGTCAGTCCTCTCATTAGGATACCTAGTGACATTGAAGTCACCACATACGACCCATTACGCGTCACAAAGATCTCTAATTATTGTTAGCTCCTCCCATAGTTCCCTTTTGATCACTCTGTTACAATCAACATAAACAACACTTAGAAACCAGGAAAAAATCTACTCTATGCCTATCTATCAGTTTACATGTAAGGCAAACATCATGGTCGATATGAGAAATTGCATCGCAGAGACTGACATGTTGTTGATAAGATCAATAGCCCTCTCAGCTACGATTATAACGCTCATATCCATCCACTACAAGAAAAATGACCTTTAGCGAGGGGACATTTGGTTGTTAAAAGTCCAAATTCGGTCCCTAAAGGTCATTATCGACAGGAACAAATTCAGTCTTCGCCCATCGTTAAAAGCTCTGACGTTAAATGTTTAACAATGGATTTTTTCTGGTGGTTAAATGAAATTGTAATGACAACACATAATCCGGTCATTATATGTGCTTTAATAGTGACCGTATTTTCCCATTAATCAACCCGGTGGTTAAATGAAATTGTAATGACAACACATAATCCGGTCATTATATGTGCTTTAATAGTGACCGTATTTTCCCATTAATCAACCCGGTCGTTAAAAGTTATTAGCAACAACTAACATCCAACTAGTACACGTATTTTTAAAGAACAAAATTTCTTTCGTGAGTTGTATGCTAGTTTTAACACCAATACTTTTAACAGACAAATTTTTCAACGCTAATGGTCATTTCAATATTAGATACACCAATCATAAAAAGTTTCAAAGACCATATTTCCATTTGCTATTATATAAATATCATACTAGTGAAAAAATAATAATATTTTCACACACATCCAAAAATATATTAAATAATTGAATTTATATAAAACTTCATCATTAATAAAAAGATCAAAAGAAAAATCTATATACCGTATCCAAGTTTTATGGCATCAACTTTAAAACTGGATGAATATTTGCAAAATTATTGAGATCCATCAATTCCACATGAAGAAACAACAACAATAAAAACAAAATAGCAACTAACGAAGGAAGCAGTCCAAAGCCTACAAGAAATAAACAAGAACAACATAATAGTGCGTTAAGCAAAACAATATAAACAACAGGCAATGATAGAAATCAGAAGCCAATAATATAGTTAGTATCATTCTAATAATAACTTTAAAGCAGAAAAAGTAATTCTTTTCTGTTTTACGCTTCATGTTTGGACTCAACTAGCCAGCTTCCAACCTCAATCAAGAAACTGGTCAACATTTACCCTAAAAAGTAAAGTAGAGACTTTTCTGGATTAAAGAAGCTACAAGTACAACGGCAAAAAAAAAAAACCAATGGGGATGTGTTGAACCACAACCATCTTACACTTCGTATGCTTCCCAAAATTAACATTAAAGGGCTTTCTACATTTCATAAGTGATCAAATATCAAATATCAGTATCAATGTATCATGTATTCTCCATATAGGTGATCAAATAATCAGAATCAATATAAATTTATAATGCATTTCCCATATGGTGTTGCATACACGTGTCACCAGATTGTCCAGTGAGTGTATGTGTTCATGTTATCCCTTTGTCTTATGGATTAATGAACAAGAAAGGTAAAATATGGTTTAGAAAGTTCAAAGCCGCATGAAGATAATTGTTGTTAAAATGGATGATGCCCCCCACTCGATGGTTAAAACTAATTACAAGGGTACAACAAAGGGGATCTTTATAGTAAGTTTAGCTCTCCATAGCAGGCTAGTTACTGGAGATAGGCTTAGTACATGGGGTGTTACTACTGACTCTGTGTCCGTTATGCAATAATGAGGCTCTCTTGTAGATCTTTGTGAGTAAACTGGGCAATGAAGTTTGATGGTGACAAGCAAAGTGGGGCGGATATCTTCAGAATCGCTCTTGAAGACACTGTGTATTATATCTTCCAGGAAGGAACTGGAGAATCGTTCAAAAGAAAATAATATCTGAAGAAACTATATTCTGAGTGATCATCCAGGAGTATACAATATGCCTGACAAGGAGCTACTGAAATCTAAAAATACAATATGGGGGCAGTGACAAAAGTTAGATTTGACCAGCTAAATAAGCGAAAGAGTCATATATCCTAAAAAACCATTCAGAAGCAATGTTAAAAACCACTAATAGTTAGTGTGCTACTTGTCAAAAATTAGTGTCGCAAGCATTCAGAAAAAGAACATCAATAATTGCAAGGATTAATCATGTAACTCAGTGATTAGTGTGTTCTACCTATAGGGCATATGCTTTTGAGTCTAAAGGTCCCTATACTTTTTAGCAAGTCCAAAGCCACGTGAAGATAATTGTTGTTAAATGGATGATGCCCCCCACTGGATGGTTAAAATTAAATACAAGGGTGCAACAAAGTGGATTTTATACGGCTCTCCATGTCAGGCTAGCTACTAGAGATAGGCTTAGTACATGGGGTGTTACTACTTACTCTGTGTGTCCATAATGAAATAATTAGGATGAAGCTCTCCAACACTATTTTGAAGTGTTGTATAGCAGGGAACTTATGGCTCAGATTACTGAAATGACAGGGTATAGCTAGACCTGACATTGATTGGAAAGTTGAGGCTGTCTTGTAGCTCTTTGTTAGTAAACTGGGCAAGCAAATTTGGTGGTTGCAAGAGAAATGGCGCGAAAATATTCAAAACCATGCTTGAAGCCACTGTGTATTATGATTGGAAATCAAGGAACTGGGGGATCTTTCAGAAGAATGTCAGATTTGAAGAAACTATCTTGAGAGTGATCATCCAGAAGGTATACTACAGGGAAAGTTTTAACCCCAAGCTCTTAGGATACTTATCTAGGTTGAATGTATATCCACCCTAAAGTGTAGAGAACCGGGGAGGCTGGTAGAGGGATGCAGAGAACATATGGCTCAAATAACTTAAATGGCAGGGTATAGCTAGAGCTGACATGGATTGGCAAGTTGAGGCTGTCTTGTAGCTCTTTGTGAGTAAACTGGGCAATAAAGTTTTATGGTGGCAAAAGCAATTGCGCGGAAATCTTCAAAATCACGCTTGCAGCCGCTATGTAATATGTTTGGCAAGGAAGGAACTGGGGATCTTCAGAAGAATATCAGGTTTGAAGAAACTATATTGGGAGTGAATGTCCTGATGGCCCAATCAGTTGGCTCATTTATTCCATGTGACAATGCTACCATTTCTATTTGCGATTGCATTTTCTCTCGTGTCGGTGCTGGAGATAGCCAGCTGAAGGGGGTTTCTAGTTTTATGCAAGAGATGCTTGAGACTGCATGGATCTTGAAAGGAGCTGCTAATAGATCATTGATTATAATTGATGAGTTTGGCCGCGGGACGTTGACTTATGATGGCTTTGGTTTAGCTTGGGCTATTTGTGAGCACATTGTTGAAGAAATTAAAGCACCAACATTGTTTCCAACTCACTTTCATGAGCTGACTGCATTGGAAAATGAGAATGGAAACAATGGGCCTAAGCAAATTGCTGGTCTGACAAACTTTCAGGTCAGTGCACACATTAACTCTTCTAGTCGCAAGCAAACTCTGTTTTTCAAGGTTCAACCTAGTGCTTGTGATCAATGTTTTGGTATTCACGTTGCAGAGTTTTCCAATTTTCTACAAAGTGTTGTTGCGTTGGCCAGAAAAAAGGCTCTTATTTGGAGAATTTCTCTCATAATTCTATGATGTACAAAGTGTTGTTGCCCTGGCCAGAGAAAAGGCTCTGAGTTGGAGGATTTCTCTCCCAATGCTATGATGCCAAATAAATGTAAAGAGGCAGTCTCAAAGCGGATGAGGGAATCTGACTCACATGACGTGTCTAGGGGTACTACTCGAGCTCGTCAATTCTTACGGGATTTCACTCTTCACCAAGGGGCACACAATCATCCAGAGAGGGAAGAGGAAACAGAGGCAGGAGAGGATGTAGAAGTACTTCCCAAATCACTGTGATATTATCACAGTTCAAAAATTTCAAGAAGGACCAGTTTTAAATTTTAAGCCGATTATATGAAATATGATGGGTATTAACATCCTGGTGCATATGATAGACTTGAAAACCTCAGAGATGAGAGTGAAATGTTGATTGCCGCCTATGCCTTCAATGTGGGTGAAGTTTCTAATCACCAGGCTGAAACTAATCCTATTTTAAAAGGGACTATAATTGTGCTGCTCTAATGACATCAGGAAGGTTAAAGTCGAGTTTGAATCTTTTCTACTTGTCAAATGGATTACTGATGTTCCTTAACCTCCCTAGAGTATTTGGGATAATACCAAACATATTAAGAGGGTGATACAAAATTTTGAAGTTACTAACATCCAACGTACTTATAAAGGGGGTAATCATGTTGCTGATAGATTAGCTAACTATGCAATGGAATGCAAATGCACGGCATGGTTCTCTACACCTTAACAATTATCTATGGAGACAAGGTGAGAATATAATACTACAATTCTCATGCTTCAGAAGAAAATAGAAGTACTACAAAACTCTTTGGAAAGGTGCTTGGAAAGAACCTACAATTTTTATGTATCTCGAGTTTTTGTGTTTAGATTAAGATATTGTGTTACTGCTACCATAGTATTTGCAAGCTTATCTTGAAATCCTACTACCTTGTACTAGATGGACTTGACCAGAGAGAATGAAACTTGCTAACTTTTACAACTAACAAATTTTCCCAAAGAAAATTCCAACGAATGAAAAGAATTTCATAGAGCATTGCAATAATTTCATCATAGAGAAAAAAATAAATTCAATCTACTAACCTCTAAATTGGTTCAATCTACTGATGAGTGAAAGATGATGCTGATGAAGGCTGACCAAACACTACACTTGCAAGTTGTTCATATTTGCTTTCGAGCTCATCCATGTGTTGACATTTATTCTCCTACTCATCCATGCGTTTTTTTTAAAAATCATTTCCTTTTTCACTTGCATTCAACTTATCTAGCGATGCAACCTTTGAAGAGTTACAACCTTTGAACTCCTTAGTTGTTATCCCACCAACAAATCCAACCACATGACTTTTACGTTGAGGTCCAAAGCACTTTTGACAACCTTAATATTTATAAGACATGAATTAAATTGACCAATTTTTGTATCTAAACCTATAAAACACAAGACAAATTATAGTAATAAAGCACATCAAGTAAAATGATTTAAAATGAAGTTAATCACTAAACTTATATATTTTGCATTTATTTCAGATAAGCAACATACTCTTTGAAGAAGCTAGAGGTTGTGAAATTCTTATACACACATATCTAAAACAAGACTACTAAGATCTGCATGCATATTCCTCAACTAAAATTATAAACAAGTGGTTCATCCCTATAAGTAACTTTATGCATTCATAAACCAAGGACATAGCAGCCAGACAAAATCTAGCATGCATCAAATAATATTATGCAACACTTAGTTAAAACATCTAGCGTATTAGTACTCTAGAACTTGTTGAAACTGAATTACATTTATCCTAAGAAAATCATTGGAGCAAACATCCCTACGTGGACCCCAAATATAATTTAAAGCACAAGATCAACTCAATATATGAAACAAAGTTAATAACTCAAACAATCAGATTCAAATGATGCTTAGTTTATCTAATTTAGCTTGCACATATTGTATTCACACACACTAAATCCTTTTAGTACTAAAAGATTACATTGCATTCATCTTCTAAGAAATCTTATATCATCTTTTTAACTTTTAGACTGAACTTATACTCTAGATATTCCTTGACACACTCCATATTAGATTCAGTTCACAAAAGCTATTGTAAGGGACATAAGAATTAAACAAAAGTGGCCAGATGATATTAGTCGCTGCAGAAGAGACAATATACAGGAAGAGAGAAGATGATTTTCTTTTTAAGGAATTAAAATTTGTTTTGCAACCAAAATAGTCAAAACACAGAGATGTTGATTTCCTTTTTAAAAAATGGAATTCAGAGACGTACACCTTATTTTTATTTAACAAACCTGAAGACATAGAGATGCACACCTGGGTGAAAATTGTTTGTTGATTTTCCTTTATAAATCTTGAATTAGAGAGAACAACGCCTTATTTTGTTTAATAAACCTGAATACATTGGTCTGCCAGCAAACTACTATAGTATTCAGGAAGAGTACAACTTATTAAGTCTTTTATATGTGGTATACAAACATACTGAAGAGTATCAACACCATTTGCAGAACTTCCCTTTGGGTGTGTCAGAAAGAAGGTGTTGGTCTCATGAGAAAAGGTGTGCCGGCCAAAGGCTGCAAGAGGATTAAATATCTTGCACTTGGGGCTTTTGAACAAGGGAGCTATTCGGAAGCAACTATGGGATATAGCCAGGAAAAAAAGATTGTTTGTGGATACAATGGATTCATAGTTACTATATAAAGACAAGAGCCCTAGAGACTATCACTACACCAAAAGCTGCTTCTTGGGGTGGTAAGGAAGATATTGGATACCAAAGATTTGATTTTGCAGCATCAAGGCTTTCATGTAAATCTATCAAGTAGGCTCTTGTAAGTACATGGTAGGAAAGGATTTCCTATGATGAAAATGTACGTCAAGTTAATGCCCCAACACCCCAAAGAAGATTGAAAAAATATAAGGTGGTGACTAGGTGTTTTGTGATGTTAGGTGATTAAAATTGTAATTTCCTTAGCTATAAATGGTAATGTTCACAGTTGATACCAAAAAAATAGAAAAAACTGCTTAAATAAAAAACTATAACAGAGGGGAAATTATCATTAGGTGCAACCTTAAGTATTCATATACATGCTTCTTTTTTCATAAGGGCTGACCATTGCTACGTTCAATTTTTCAACATAAGAAAATAAATTAAGCACATGAAACAATAAAACCCTCTAAACTATGTAAGAACGGCAAGTTGTAAAAGTTGGGAAAGATTTACTAAATCAAACTAGGAAGGACAGATTTCACTCCATAAACAAAACTAGAATACATAAATTTTTTAATGAGTGTTTAGATACTTTTCTTCAGTTAACTCAAAATAAAGCCTGGATATGAAAATCGACTATCATTATGCGGCTACAAGTAATTTGTGACATTTGGCTAACTGATTTTTAGGCTGAAAGTTGACTGCAATTATAGAAAGATGCACGCCTTATTTTGTTTAACAAATATGATGACAGAGGGACGCACACCTGAATGCAACTCTTTTGCTGAATTTCTTTGACAACTATGAAAACAGAGAAACGCAACTACATCTGTTTGTTGATTTTCCTATAAAAATCAAGAAATAGAAGATTCCTACATATGTAAGATTTCTTTTCTAGAGGAGATAGCGAAGCGGTGGGTGGAGCGACGTGGGTTAAGTCAATTGTGGGAGTGTCGCTGATTTCCTATATATGAATCTGGATGTTCTGAAAGTTGGACAAGATTTACTAATTCAAACTAGGAAGAAGACCTCTCAAGGGATGACAAATGAGGCCGTGCAGGGGCGGGGTAAACGCGCAAAGACTTTGCCCCGCCCCACCCCTGCATAACTCCAAACATTCTTCTGCCTAACAGTATTGATGAGTCCACAAATTGGACTCATTTAGGGCTATATTTTGATAGAATTAGTGTCCTCAAATGCATATGTTTTCTCAATATCTGATGAAAACCCTTAAATTTTAGGTATTTGGAATTTGATGGAAAGCATGGACACTACCTAGCAAAAAGGAACAAAGGCAGCTGAAAGAATGAAGAAATGAAGATATGAGAATCGCTGAACCCATTCGGCGGGTCGCCAAAAGGTCTTATCTTCGCCTTTTGTTCTAGTGTGCTGAGCCCTGAATGAAAGGATCAAATCAGTGGTGAAAAGGAGCAGTCGACGCTTGGCCGAGCAGTTTCGCGAAGCAGTACTATGTCGCCTAATGATCCAAAACACAACGATACTGAAGGCTAACACAAGACGGCGATGAACTATACAAAAGGGAGAATCACCGAGTTGATCGACGATTCCGACTAACTGCGCTGAGTGATCCGCTGCAACACAAATCTTTGAAAACTATAAATACTCGTTGAGAGTTATAACTTAGTATCAGAATTATCAGAATCAATTTTTTAGCTTTGAAACAGTATTTTTCAGACTTTGCTTTTATTTTTGAGTTCTATGTTTGGAGAGGGTTTTGAAGAACTTGAAGATTCAAAGGGTTTCAGCTCCAAGATTTTGGACTTGGGTCTTGTGGATTCTTCATTCTTGCTTGTTTTGAGACTAAAATCTTCATACCAATTTGAATACAAACTCATTTTGGTATAAATTTCTATCTCTTTTACATGTCTAGCTAAAACCCAATTCTTGGGGTGTGATTTTGTGAATATGGGTTAGATTATCTGTTGGGTCTTGCTTGTTGATAATTTATTTGTTGTTTAGATGTGATTTCGTTTAGTAGTTGTGTTGGAACTTATTGAAATTGTAGTTGCAAATACGATTTCACCTTTATGTTTTTTTGGCTTGCTTGAGAGAGGTCATAAAACTAAGACTTCTAAATTGATTGCCGGTGGGATTGGGTCGACATGAGATTCTGATCGAGAGAGTGAACCCTAGTTCTTCTCCCACACACTCAGCTCGAGAGTGTGAGTGGGCTAAGGCGGGGGTTGTTCTTCATGTGGCACCTCAGTGTTCAAGAGAGACCGAGTTGATTCAGGGTAAGTTGCTTGAGAGAGAATTTACCCCCACTATAGTCTAGCCTAGTCACAAATATTCAATGGATTTATTATCAAAAGCATGTACCCAATAGTTTAGTTTATCCCGTATTCCTATCACATCCCAAGAATCCCATCTCCTTGATTAGTACTCTTTGTATTTACACAATTTTTTCTTACTTGCTACAAACCCCCATTTGATACTTGACGCTTGCGTCACCCCTTAGATTTACCATGTTTTTAATCGATAATGTTTTTAGCTATGACTAATTAGAACTAAATTTTATTTTTCTATTAATTCTCAAACCCACTCCCTTGGGACTCTACTCCATCCCTTGGTTGGGTTACTTTACTATTGTACGATCGTAGACACTTGCATTGGAAGTTGTGTCTTGATTACGCAAACATCAAAATGGCGCCGTTGCCGAGGAGTGGTGTTATTTGAGAATTCTTAGATTAGTAGAATTTATGTTCTTGTTAGTTGTAGTTTTACTAACTTTACTTTTAGTTTTGTTTTTCTTTGAGTTGTTGTTATAGGCATATACCCTAAACATGGCTGAGGCCAATAGTGGCAAATTGGCTGAGACGAAACAAGGAGTCAAGAGGGACTTCACACTGATCGCACGGGCAACTTAGCTTAACAATTTGGCCACCGAAACGCAAAAGAGTTGTTAGGTACTGAAACTCATTTTGCGAAAAAACGGGGCGCGACACTTAGACTCCCTGTCCTCACCATGTGTTGATATGTAAAATAAACATGAATAATCTCAGCACAATAATTCATACTTGATTCATCACACCTTTCAAGTAACTTGGACGATCAAGATCCCCAAAACATCATCCATAGTGTTTAACATGTAATCTCGGTCTATACAAGAACCATCCCAACATTTAAACATAAATTCTGACCACTCATGGACCAACATGCAATAATCACATTATGAATAAGTAAACTTAGTTCACTCATGAAACCAACACATTAATTCAGTTCTTTCATGGAACTTACACACAAATTGTTAGTGTACCGACGTGGTAAGCGAGCCAATCATTAATATTCATACCAAGTGTGGAATCTGAGTAAACTATTAGTATTTTGTACCAGCATGGTACCTTGGCAAACCGCCAATCACAAACAATCATGCACATAAGCATAATGAACAATATTACTTGAAATCACAAGTCGTATAAACAGGTTCATTGCATGAGATTATCAGCATGATGTCATTTTGTATGCTTTCTTATGCCTTCCCCAACTTGCATTACAAAAGTGATACTAACAAGCAGTAAACATGCATAGATACATATATTTGACAACATAAACTATATCAACATATCAATAGCCAGACTAGGGCGCCGATAAGGGGATCGGGACGGCTTGACCCTATATTGGCTCGTGTCTTGGAACGTCGGTCATGTTCCCGAGGTATGACATGGCATGGGGATATGGGGTGGGGGATGCAGGATGAGACGGGATCTCCAACCATACCGGTTCTCCCAATCGGTCCCAGCTGAACCCATCGGGTCCCACAAAATTATTTTTATTTTATTTTTTAAAGAAATGTAATTGTTGGGGACCGTTGGCCAAATGACTAGTTCCCGCCCCTAACGGCTATTTAAGCCATTCCCCCCGCCCAATCACCCCTACCCTTTAAATTTGTATTTTAACCCCAAATTTCATAAAATATATTTTGGTCCACTTTTTACATTATATTATAAATACCCCTTTATCCCTCTTATATCTCACAAATTCTCTACTCTCTCATCTCATTCTTGATTTTGCTAATCTACTCTCAATTCTCAATTAATGTCATAATATTTATTATTCACTTTATTTATATATTTATATTGTTGCTATCAAGTAATCTTGTTACAATAATATTTTTTGGAGCAAGCTTCATGTGTCAAGTTTTGGTTATAACTATATGCTATTACGCAAACGTTTGGTACATTCGTTCCATATCTTAATTTATTAAAATTTCTTAACTTGTTTTTGTGTTATTATTATTTTTATATTACACATTTAAAGTATGGAGTCTAGTAAGAAAAAAGTATCAAACACTATTTCTAATTATTTTTTTTCAAAAAATAGTAGTAAAGAAAAAAGTAAAGGTAAAGATAAATATGGTAGTTCTTCTAGATCAATGCCGATAATTAGAATTAATACGAATGATCATATGTATATGGATGATACTACTTTCTCCCCTAATTTTAATATAGATACAAATACTTAAATTGATCATGAAATTTTACAACGACGTTATTGTAAAACTAATTTTTATAAAGATTTAAATGAAGATGTAGAAGTTGATTTGGAAGAAGATGAATTGGATGATTCACCAACACCTACTAGTCCGATGATCGAAGCTTCAACTCAAGAAGCTAGACGATGCCCCTTTGTACCTCCTATAAAGGGAAATGTGAAATATCAACACCCTAAAACTTCAGTTGTGTGACAATTTATGACTTTTGACCTAGTACTATCTGAGGCTATTTGTAATAAGTGTAAAAACCTTTTTAGCATAAAGTAGGTGGAAGTAGGGATGGGACATGTGGTTTACATAGACATTTATTGACTTGTAGATCGATTGAATATAAGGCGGTAAAAGCTTTCGCCGAAAGAAAAAAATGGGCAAAAATATTGATATTGATGTTATTGGTAAATTGGTAGGGTTCTAACATGATTCAGGGAACATTAGATCCTTCTAACCCTAGTGGTCCAATTACAACAACGTATATATAGTAAAGAAAAAGATGACCAAAATTTTGCAGAAATGATTGTTGTTTGTGATTTGCCTTTTAGCTTTCCTTCACATCCCTAAACCACATTTAATCATCATAAGATACTTCATATCATGAATCATAACTCTTGAATTCATAATTCAAATTCAAGAAAGAGTTAAGAGTAGAGTTTAAGAAAGTCTTTGAGTTAAATTGTGAATCCCTTGAGATTAACTATCGATTTGAGCTAAGTTTTAAGGAAGAAAGTATGAGAATGAGAAGAGTTGTACACATGAGTTCTATATTGTTATTTAGACCCTTGAGTCGAGTTGTTCATGCCCATAAATTCTCCATAAAATCCATAATTTGAGTATCTTTGAGAGGAGTAGTATCTTCATGTTCTAAGTTCTTGAGTATTGAGTTCCTAATCCTTTTGAGGTTATATTCCTAATTATGAGTCTACTATATGTTACCCATGAAGGTCCTTGAGTTGAGTTGTTCATGCCCATAATTCTGCATGAACTCTATGAGTCGAGAATCCTTGAGATGAGTAGTATCATTGAGTACTTGAGTTCTGAAGTTGTTGAGTTCCGAGTATTGAGTTATATATATGGTTATTGAAAACTTATTGAGTCGTTCACGTCCATAATTCAGTATCAATCCTATTTTGAGAAGTGTTTTACAATTATTTATAATTTGTTTTAGGACTTGAGTACTTGAGTATGAGGATGAGGAGAGTTGAATTTTATTATTTTCAAAATAAATATATGGGAACTAAGTATTTGTCACGACCCAGGGGTACCCCCTAGATGTAACATGTCGTATAGAACCCCGAAAGACTCCATACAAGCCACTTAACTCTCATGACATAAGAAATAGAACAATAAGAGTAAAATAATAGTCCAAGTATAAATTTTTTTATAAAACAAAAAGTGGAAGTCTAAACTCTTATCTCATCAGCTATAACATGATCCCCAATATCTCCCACACCGAAAAGGGTTGTTCAACTTGTCGAAGGTAGAACCTTGAACTTCTAGCTTAAGTGGATCCACTAGCTAATCAACCTATGGGGGCACATAGTTATGGGATACGGAGATTGCTAGTAGAAACCCAGCCTCTTATACGGGAGAGCTTCCATCTCATGAGATTGCTTGGGAAACCCGGCCTCTACTACGGGAGAGCTTCCATCTTACTATCAATACCCACTCGGTGCTAAGCATAAATTCCCACGGAATAGTCATTTCTTACTTGACTTCATTACTCATGAATAGGTGCCCTTGGACAATCAATTCAATCTAGTTTCATTAAGATGGCTCCTTGTCTTTGATTCAATTAGGTGAGAAAGCCTTTCAACCTAAGAATCTTTCCTATGTGAAAAAATATTTCACATCATACTAGTATGTGTTTTAGTAAGAATATACTTTCACAACACAACATCATCAATAGTACTTTACTCTCAAAGCACCCTTAAAACATCTTCATGGATTTCTAAAACAATGCTTAAGTCCATAATTTACCTCTTGAGGTCAAAACCCACTTTCAATCATAAAATCTTAGAAAACATGGGTTAGATATGGATTTCATCATAAAATTATGTAAAACATGCAATACATGCTTAATTTCATAAAACTCTTCCTGAAGATCAAAATCCCACATCGAATGATTCATAACTTGAAAACATGGGGATTACATGGGTTCATGGGGAAATCATCATAAAATCATCATGTATAATCAATTAATGTATAATAAATCATAATTCAATAATTTAAACCAATAATAAAGAGAATCCATGCTAATTGAAGAAAACCCTAACTCAATTGGGGAATTCTACCATTTGAAATAGAGGAATTTGGGAACTCCATAGATGAAATGAATCCATGGATGAAAACTATCATACCGTCCTGGTGGACCGTCGTTCATGGTCTGAAACTAGAATTTTGGGCCTTGAACCACAGACCCTGACCATGAACCATGGTCTGACCTACGGTGTGTTGGTCAGGCCGTGGACCTGGACCCTCAAACTTTACTTAGGCAGGCCAACCACGGACCACACCTATGGTCCGCAGTCCATTCCACGAGCCGTGGGTGGCCGGCGTGGTTTGTCACCTGCAATATCTGAAAAGCTACTATTTGGTCTTTTCGAACACGGTGTGTTACAGTATTACCAAGAGTAAACGTTTTTACATTTAAAATGAGAGGAAAAAATGATTTTCAAATGAGTTTATGAGGAGTTTTGAGTAAAATCTCTTTTAAGAGAAACTTTTGAGTAATAATCTCAAATTTTGAGGATGAGGAAATATTTTTTAAACATATGAGCATGAATTTTATTATTGGGAACAGTATTGAACACCGATATGGGAGAGAATTCAGACAACTCACAACCCCCATAAACTCTCAACACTACTAGAAAATATGCCTGTAGCAACAATTATTTAGCAACAATTAAATATGTGTTACAATAGATAGTCATTCGCAACGGTTATAACCTTTGCAATAGCCAACTGAACCTAATGAAACACTTTAGGAATTAAATCGTTGCATTAGTGCGACAACCGTTGCCATAGTATCTTTTATTGCAACGGTTCCTACAAACTGTCGCCTTAGGTACTTTATGGCAACGGTTTCACCAAACTCTTTCCCTCAATTATTTCCCTCCACTAATTTTACTACACCCGCCAAAAGAGTTTTTTTAAAATTAATTGTAAAAATAAAATAAAAGGTAAAATATCACTAGGTTAATTTGTTTCTTCAGACCTTTCATCCTCGTAGGTATCAAATTTCTCCTTTCTCTCTGAAGAACAAAACTAGCGTTTTCCTTTAATCATTCTTCTTTGATTTTCCTTGTAGGAATCTGCAACTTTTGGGTCTTCTTCTTCGTGGGTTTTACGTTTCTGCAGCTACAGGTATATCGTATTCCATATTCTTCAAACTTAGAAATTTATTAGAAGGGTTCTTGAAAAAGATCTGAAAATAGACAAATGGGTTTCTGTGAAGTAGATGTTCTTTGCTAGAGTTTATGTTTATAATGTAATCTTATTGTGCATTAGAGTGTGTATCTCAATTTTGGTGAAGATTGAGAAATCTCTGCAAAAATGTTTAGATGGAAATTCTCAGTTTAGGAAGAGTTAATGTTATGAAAGATGAGTTTCGATTCTTCATTCTACAGGATAATTCTTATCTATCAAAAAATCTCAAGTTTTTGAACAGGACAAACGATTTCTAAGAATAAAATGAACTGAAGTATTTTTCAACTCCAAAAGTCATTGAAGTCGAGCATTAAGGGATTTTGTTTCTCTCTTTCGAGTACAATTTTCAAGTTCTAAGTTTGTACTTTCTTCCTTCTTGTCTGAAATATTTAGTGGACAAACTACAAGTTGGTCATCAAGCTCAGCTCACTGCTTAAAAAGAGGTAATGTTCCTGTTTCTCTTATTTTTCTTCTTTCTTTTCTTTCTTTCTTTACTTTGATGTACATCTGTGTGTATGTTAGATATTTTACGTTTACTAATATCTGTTCATTATTGCTTATTCATTTTTCAGTTTCATTCCATATGACTATGTTTTTCAAATTTAAGGTCTGTATTGTAAGTTTAGAATGTTGGAAAAAATTCCACTTTATGCTTTATTGTAAAAAAATTTCATGATCAATTTTCTCTGTTATGAGTTAAGAGCTTCAGAAACCAGATCATTCATGTTACTTTCTGCCTCAGTGAACTCCATCTCATCCATTCCTTCCCCAGTGTACTAATGCAAGAAAGTTTTTCTTCTGAAAATAGATGTGTAGTGGTGGTGTGTATTATTCTTGAAATGAAAAAAGAAGTCTGAGGTCGTAGCTTTTATAATGATTGTGATTAGGGTTGCTAGGTGCTTTTAACTAGCATTATTGGTTCAGGAATACATTGAGTAGACCTCGAGTCTAGTTGATCATAGAATAAGGTTTTGATTATGAAACCAACCTATTTAATCTTTGAGCACCGAATAAAACTTTAGGTATTGAGTAGTTCTTTGTTTTCTCCTTTAATATTCTTTTTTGTGATAAATATTGTATTTTCTGTTTTAAGATCATTTTTGCTTTTGGAATACATAGAGTAGATCCTTGGTGTAGTTGAGCACAAAATAAGGCTTTGAGTGTTAATTCAATTTAGATCTTCATGTCTACATTTAACCATACATCCAAGTCCTCTAAGGCTGCTCCTTGTCTTTTCTTATAAATTTGAAGTTTTATGATTGAGCTGCTTAGTTTCTTGAGTAAGGTTAGTGACTTTGGTTTTGTTGTCCTTTTATGCTTTTCTTTTACCTTTAAATTTATTTAGAAGTCTTTAATTAGAGACACAACACCCTCAACTTGTTAACTCAAATTTGCCTAGTTAGCTTAGTTATGCTTATCTTTAATTTAAAAGGTTATAACTAGTAAAGTTTTCATGTAGTGAGCCATTCGCTGCTTAAAAAGAGGTAATATTTCCTTGTCTCTTAATTTTGTAGTCAGTTTGTTTTTACTCTATTCTCATTTCCATTGATGTGTGTGTGAATCTTGGTTTTTACTCTTCTTTTTGTGTTGTTTATAATCATTTTCAGGTGATTCTTTCCCCGTATATGTGTTCTTTAAATGTTGTACATGTATAGTAAGTTTAGAGTGTTGGACAAGATTTCCCTTTTATGTGACTTTCCTATTACTCTTTTTTTCTGATTCATGTTCTATTTTGTGACCATTGCTGATTCTAGAACTGATTGAGTAGATATTGGGTCTGGCTGAGCTAGGCATAAGGTTTTGAACATTAACTCAACCTCTCAAGGGGGAGTGTTGCAATCGTGTGCTGCTTAGTTTCTTGAGTGAGGTTGTTGTCTTTGGCAAAATAATATGAAATTTTATATTTTTTTATATGAAATCCATTACATCTTTTAAGTGTTTAGATTTGTCAAAATCGTTTGACTTTACTGTCGTGTCTTATTATCTTTAAGATTGAGTTTTTAGATTTTAAATCTTTTACATCATTTCTCTTTTAACTAATTGCAATTCTAGGTAAAATAGGTATTGTTAGGTAGACAGCTGATTATGTATAACAAATAGTTCAAGGAAAAAAGACATTTCATTTATGTTGTTAAATAAAATAAGATAGAGCCACTAATCAAAATCTATTGAATGTAAGTTTTTAAGGAAACCAAATCTGTTGGTGTGCTATTCAAAATCTTCTCTTTTATCTCTTATCTTGGTAATTTGATTTTGGTGTCATATAGGGTATTCAATATTAAATGGATATTGGAGATAAAAGTTGGATGGGTCTTCGGAGATCCACCAATGAGTATATCAGTGGTGTGAATAACTTTCTTGATACAACTTTTGAACGAGCTTCTAAGAGAGATGAAATATTGTGTCCTTGCAAAAAGTGTGCTAATTGTAAGTGGCATCATCGAAATGCGGTAGAGGATCACTTGGTTGTTTATGGGTTTGTGCAAGGGTACACCAAATGGATTTTTCATGGGGAATGCTTTTCCTCGAGAAATAATCCAGATCATAATAATAAGGAAGGTTCCAACATGCGTGACAATATTGATGGCCTACTTCATGATACTTTTAGAGATGTTGCAGGTGACTTGAGGCTTGAGGGAGTGAGAGAGGGGCCATTCGAAGATGCAAAGAAAATTTTTAAATTACTGGAGAAAGGTAAACAAGAGTTATATCCTTGGTGTGAGAATTTCTCTAAACTGAATTTCACCATTCGATTATTCTTGTTCAAATGCATTCATGGTTTGAGTAATGTGGCCTTTGGAGACTTTCTAGACCTGTTAAGAGAGGCATTTCCATTTGCTCATATACCTGAGTCGTTCCACAACGCAAAAAATGTGATTAAAGATTTGGGTCTTGATTATGAAAAAATACATGCATGCCCTAATGATTGCATATTATTTTGGAAGGAAAGTGAGAAGGAAAATAATTGCTCTGTTTGTGGCTCGTCTAGATGGAAGACTATTAATGATCCCTTGACTAATGAAAGCTCCAAAATTCCTGCAAAGGTTTTAAGGTACCTCCCCTTAAAACCTAGGCTTCAGAGAATATTCATGTGTCCTGAAACAGCTGCAAATATGAAATGGCATGATACTGAACGACCCAAATATGGAAATATAAGGCATGCGGCTGATGGGGAAGCTTGGAAGAATTTTGATTCCTTGCACGAAGATTTTGCTAGAGATCCTCGTAATGTT
>JAJOOH010027285.1:0-20028 GCA_029582605.1 Solanum gracilifrons
ACTTCTACTATTAGCTTCTCTGACCTCCTGATCTGCAACAAACTTGATATAAATATAACAACTACTATGATGTGATTCCTAGCTACAGAAATGTTATGGAATATTTAAGAGCACAACTTTTTAAAGTCTTATGGCTACATATATTGATGTCATGACATGTTTATAATGATTAGTATTAACAGTAAGCTTCATTTCATTTTTAACCTATATGCATCTATAAAAGTTTTATCGCATTAATTGAAACATTGGAGTTGCTTCTTGTATTTAGGACAGATTGAGGATCTTAATTACTTATAAGTTTTACTCGTGTTGATATTACTACGGTAAAAAAAAATATCTTTAATAGTTTACAAAGTCTAACAAGTTGTTGGTTTTACCGGTTGGGTTGCTGCTCGTGCTCCTCAGAGCCTTCACTTATTTCTTGAAATAAATATCCAAGTGAAATGTAATACTACTAAACGGATTCACTTAATTGCTAATAAACCAGTTAAGATGTTTACTTACCTTGAGACACTTCTTGCTCAATTACATTAGCATTAGTTTGAAAGTTAACTGGAATATAAACATCTTTTTCCTCGATTACCAAGCATAAGTTTAGAGGTTCACTGGAATATCATCTGATTCAATCTCTTGATCTATTGGATATTATTTTTTTGTTATACTCTGATCACATATAGTGACATCAAAATGAGCACGATCGTTGTATCCAAATATCAAAGGGTTCTTGATGCTTATTGAGTAATAGTCACAAAATTCCTTCGATCCTTTGGTTAGCCAAATTTGGCCTTGAGTAACTCGACTAATTAGTTCTACAGGTACAAGCTACCTTCTATTAACAAATCCATATATTTGGTTTATCAAATGTTGAATTCTCCAATGTCTATACATCCATGGGCATGAAAGGAATGTTTTTGATCGAGGGAGTGAAATTTTATCTTGTTACATGATTTTGAGAATTTTTCATTGAACTAGACCCATATATATATTTTTGGGTCTGATCTCGTGCTCAGATTTGGATTATTTTGCTACCTAGCTTATCAAATTAGCTATTCAGCACTCAGGATGGTTTTCCAAACCCCGAACTTTTGATCAGTGGTTGAACTCAAATGCCTTCGATAAATATGTGTTTTTTTGTGTTGGTTCTCCATTTAAATTGTGTTTTATGTGTTGGTCTGCCTATTTCATGTTTTGAAATTATGCCTAACTGCTTAAAATGATGAATCCCCGAGTTTAATGTGGTAAAATTGATTCTAAATTGTTGGGTTGCGGTTATTTTATGTTGGGTCTAGTTGGGTGAAGTCTGAGTAACCCCAAATTGAGCCAAATGACATATTTTATCCAATGATGGAGTGGTCGACATCATTCCTAAGGACAAAAGTCATCAAATGGCCAATTTTGGGTCTTATGGGTCTAATGTAAATTGAGTAGTATGCGTGTTTGATTTTGTTTTCGGGGGCTGCGGGAATGATTTTGGGAAATGTGGTTAAAATTTGGCACGTTGCGCAGTTTGGTAAGTTGGGTCGAGCTCGCCGAATGGTTAGACGGTTCGGCGACGTCCCCCTTTTGATCTCCCTTAATTGCTTGATTTGGCTAATTTTAGTTGGTAACTTTCGGCGGGAAGCTTGAGCACTCGCCGAGTTGACTTGGCAACTCGCCAAAATGTTCCTTTGATTGCCCTCTCTATGCCCCTAGCCCCTAAAAAATAGTGTAATACTCGGTGGGCTGGTCTGAGCATGCCGAGTAAAATCGGCGATTCGCCGAAAGGCCTTGACATCGCTGACATGCTACTTTTTATAAAAAAATTAAATCTTGTCCATTCGGTGAGCCCGATATGGCTCGCCTAAGTTACTCGGTGACTCGCCGACTGGTTCGGTGAGACTTTCTACAACTTGAATCTTGTATATTTTCCTGGATTATTTGTCACGACCTAGGGGTACCCCGTAGACGTAACACGATGTACTTGACCCCAAAGGGGTCTCATACAAGCCCTTAGCATAATAATTACATAAGACATAGTAATGATACAGAAAAATTTTAAACTTTTACAATAGAAGTCTTTTTTCATAAAAGAAAATCATAAGAGTCTAGACCTTGTCTCATACACCATCTAAAATCGTAAAATTCAAACTTAGGGACATAGCCCTTTACAACATAGTCTTGAATATAGAAAGTACAATGGAACTAGAAATGAATAATTCATCCTCGAACTTGAGGACTCACCAAGCTTAGGGTATAGTCAACCCAAGCTTCACTTGAAAGGAGAAGTGAGTCTCAACGACCGGAACCTACACTTATAAGAAAATGTAGAGAATATGGGTTAGCACAATTAATTGTACTAAGTATGGAGACATCCACAAAAATCCTTAAAACATGCATCAAAAGGGACGTTTAGTTGAAATCATGCGTTTATTGAGTTTAAAAGCCATCATGCACAATTAGAGTCATCACATAGTCAAATAATATCATAGGCAACCCTAGGCCACCATAATCATGCATAACATACCTTGACCTCATCCATGGTCAACATTCATAGACAAAGAGACATTCATTTTCATGGTTCATAATAAGGAAGGTCATTGTTAACATCAACTCAATATCATGCATACATAGATTCATACATAGTAATGTCATAAGTAAACCACACCATAACTCCTTTATAAGTCTACTTGGGCAATGTACAAGTGTAATCACATACCCCCACTCACACTAAGCAAAGCTCACTAAGAATTCATAGATATAGCTCATATTCATATTCATGTTCATATTCATGGTTCATGGTTCATATTCATATAAAACATGCATTTACTCATAAAGCATCATGTCATCAAGCACATACCACAATCACTATCAAAGCTGACTTGTGCATTGCATAAGTGAAGTCCAATACCCCTACTAACACTAAATAAAACCCATTAAGTAATCATAGCACATAACCCATGTTCTTGTTCTTAGTTCATATTCTTGTTCATGTCATGTCATGGATCTTGTCTTGTCATATAAAAAAATATAGCCTTAACCGACATAGACCTTGTGAGCTACATGGAATCCGGTGTAATGAAGCCACACCGAAAAGAGGTGTTCTACTTGCCTAAGGTAGAACTAACATGTTTATCTTATAAGTGGGCACATAGTTATGGGATAGGGAGATTGCTACTAGAAACCCGGACTATTGAGGTAAAATGTTTCCATCTCATGTTGCCATCCACTCGGTGCTAAGCTTAATTCCCTTTAATAATCATGTTAAGTCTTTACTTTATATTCATGTTCATCGAAGAATGTCGAGAACTCAAAGCATTATGGTATCATGTTAGCTCATGGATTCATTAGGTGAGAATTTCCTTTCAAACTTAGAATCGTCAATAAGTGAGTAAACCTCTCACACCATGTTCATAGTGTTTCATAAGAATGGCATTTCAATCAACACAACAAAATTATCATAATTATAGACCTTTCATCCATCTTAAAGTGTAAGGGTATAGGGGAGAAGGTTCTTGCATCAATACCATCAATACACAATAGTCATAGGATCATTAATACATAAGTGAAATCATGAGTTCATATCCAATCCTCATCAATATACACAAACCCTAGTTATTGCCCTTCAAGGCTAGGATTCAAGATCATCCTTAACTTCTAGTATTATCACATTAGATAGATGGATAATATGATTCACTGACATAATACATGTAAACATAATCAATTGTCAAGCTTCCATGATCAATCAAGTGACAACTTAATTCACAATTTAGGAAGAAGAGGAAATCATGGGTCCATAGGAGATTTTCATCAAAATCCATCAATACTCCATTAATCCAACCATAAAACGTCATAATCAATCATAATAAACCATAATTAAACAACTAAAATCGTTTTGGGAGAAGACCCATGACTAGATTGAAACCCTAGGTTTTTGAAGTCTTAAAAACATAGTTTGAAGGGGATCCTTGGGTGATAGCTACCCAAGAATAAAAGCATCCATACCTTAGGTTGATTCCCACAAGAAATTGGAGAAGAAAGGCTGGTTCTTGAACCCCTAGCTTGACCCTGAACTTGCTCTTCAATGGAGTCTTAGAGAGAGAATTTTTGGAGAGGAGAGGTAGTTACTAGTTTAAGTCTTGCGAGTTATGAGATGTTAAAGAGGTCGTTACTAGTTAATATATACTTATATATGTCTAAATAACAAATATAAAACGTCCCCACCCTTAAATAATTAAAATAGGAATTAATTAAAATGGTAGACCCTTGGCCTAATTGAGGCAGATTTTGAAGACCCCATCCACGATCCCCCACCTACGGGCGTGGATGGACCTACGGACCGTACTGGTCACTCGTGGGTTGGGTTTGTGGCTTGTCTTTTGGCCTTGGTCAAGGCCTCACTCACGACCCCCCACCTACGAGGTGTTAGTTGAACTACGGACCGTACTACGTGGTCGTGGTTTCCTTCAGAGACTAGGAGATTTGGGGGAGTTTGGCGAAGACTAAGTCTTGACTCACGACTCCCCACCTACGGGGTGTGAGTCCACCCACGAGGCGTGGGTGACCATTTCGTGAGTCAAGCTGTATTGACAGCATTTTGGGGCAGTCCCTTGGCCCTCCTCAAGGGCCCTTGGGGGGTCCTTGGGGGGGCATGCCTTGACGTTTAGGCACTTGGACCTTAGTACTAACATAGGGACGTTATTTTAGGACCCAAATCTTCATGTTAATCCTATTTAGGCTACTATTTTACATGTTAGGCTCTAGCTTAGGTCATTAGATTTCCGGGATGTTACATTATCTCCCTCTTGGGGACATTCGTCCTTTAATGATGATCTAGACAGAAAACTATTTTAGAAACTCTAGGCTAGCAGCCCATCATGCATGAAACATCAAAAATGTGTAAAATATACAAATGCACTATTCACTTCATGTACAATTCACAAGGAGGAAACTTCAACTCCCTTTCCCAACATGGTTCATTCAGTACAAGAGAGTAGGAACTACATCTACCAACTCAAACAATCTCATCACAACAATATGAAGCCAACATGTCATTTCATCAGAACATAACTAAGAATGTTCATCAATTCACCTCATGAACTCAAAAATGCAACTATCATACTAAAATGCAAATCAACATGAGGAACATATGAATCATGAAAACTCAATTTATGGTTAAACATGAATTCTTACAAAAACATGCACAACCTAAGAGAATCATGGAAAATTCATGCAATACACATGACTCCCAAAACACTAAAACTTAAGAGGAACTAACTTACCTCTAGCTTGAATAGGAGTAGAAGGAAAAAGATGAGGTTAACGAGACTTCATATCGGCCTCGGCCTTCCATGTAGCACCCTCAACTAAGTGATTCCTCCATAGAACCTTAACGGAAGCTACTTACTTATTTCTCAACCTCTTCACTTGCCGGTCCAAAATCTCTGTCGGGACTTCTTCATAAGATAGGTTCGCATCAACTCCTAAACCCTCTTAAAGAAGGATGGATACTGGATCACCAATGAACTTCTTAAGCAAGGAAACATAAAACACCGAGTCAACCAAAGCCAACTCATTTGGCAAGTCCAATTCATATGCAACTTTTCCAACACGTTTTAAGATTTGGTATGGGCCCATATATCGGGAACTAAGTTTCCCCTTCTTACCAAAACTCATCACGCATTTCATAGGTGAGATTTTCAAGTAGACCCAATCACTAATTTCAAATTCAAGATCTCTCCTTCTAACATCGGCATAAGATGTTTGCCGACTTTGGTCCGTTTTCAACCTCTCTCTAATGAGTCGGACTTTTTCAATGGCATCATAAACTAGATAGGAACCAATTAGAGAAAACTCACCTACTTCAAACCAACCCACCGGAGATTTACACCTTCTACAATATAGTGCTTCAAACGGAGCCATGGCAATGCTTGAGTGGTAACTATTGTTGTAGGCAAATTCTATCAACGAGAGATGGTCGTCCCAATTGCCCTTGAAATCAATCACACACACCCTCAACATGTCCTCTAAGGTTTGAATGGTGCGTTCGGCTTGACCATCTGTTTGAGGGTGGAAAGCGGTACTAAGTTTAAAATTGGTACCAAGCCGTTGTTGGAATGCCTTCCAAAAATGTGAAGTAAATTGAGTACCCCGGTCCAAAATGATAGGCAAGGGAACCCCGTGCAACTTCAATACTTCCTTGATGTACAACTTGGCATAGTCTTCCACCGAAAAAGTAACCTTGACGGGAATGAAGTGGACTGATTTAGTCATCCTATCAACAATGACCCAATTAGAATCATGTTGCCTTCGAGTACAAGGCAAACCCACAATAAAGTCCATATTCACCTCCTCCCACTTCCAAGTGGGAATATCTATATCTTGGAACAGACCTCCCTATTTCAGGTGTTTGGCCTTGACTTGTTGACAATTCAGACATTTGGCCACAAAACCCACTATATCCTTTTTCATACCATTCCACCAATAAACTTCCCATAGATCATGGTACATCTTAGTGGGTCCCGGATGAATAGAATATTGCGAACCATGAGCCTCTTCTAAAATTTGATCTCTTAGGCTATCAACATCCGGAACACATAAGCTACCTTGGTACCTAAGCACCCCATCTCCCGTTGGGAGAAAGCCTCAACGGACTTGTTGAGAACCGATTATTTCAACTCCATTAATATAGGATCAAGGTGTTGTTTAGACTTCACATCAACCAAAAAGGACGATTCTGAACTAAGATGGACCATGAATCCACCCTTGGGGGAATCCACTAGTTGGACACCTAACAGGGCCAATCTATGCACACCACGAACCAATTCTTTCTTCTCATCTTCTACATGAGCCACACTACCCATGGACAGTATACTTAGGGCATCCGCAACTACATTAGCTTTGTCGGGGTGGTAAAGGACACTCATGTCATAATCCTTTGAAAGTTCTAACCACCTCTTTTGTCAGATATTCAAGTCTTGTTGGCTAAATACATATTGAATATTCTTGTAGTCGGTAAGAGCATTTACATGGACCCCATATAAGTAATGTCTCCATATTTTCAAATCAAACACAACTGCCGCTAATTCTTCTCATGGACCTTGAGTTTCCTTGAAGCATAGGAAATTACTTTACCATGTTGCATAAGGACACATCCCAAACCCACTCAAGAAGCGTCACAATATACTACAAACCCATTGGTACCCTCCAGTAAGGTCAACACCGAAGAGAAAGTAAGTCTATCTTTCAACTCTTGGAAGCTTTTCTCACAAGACTCCGACCACACAAATTTAACTTTCTTTTGAGTCAAGGTCGTCAATGGAGAAACAATGGAGGAGAAACCCTCAACAAATCTCTTATAATAACCTGCCAAACCCAAAATGCTTCTAATATCGGTAGGATTTAGAGGTCTAGGCCAACTCTTGACCGCATCCTTCTTATTAGGATGACTCTCAATACCCATGCCCGACACAATATGACCAATGAAGGCAACTGACCTTAGCCAAAACTCACACTTACTAAACTTAGCATATAATTAGTGGTCTTTAAGGACTTGCAATACCATCCTCAAATGTTTCATATGATTACCCTCACTCCTTGAATAGATCATAATGACGTCAATCATAACGATCACAAACTAATCAAGATATTGACTAAATACTCTATTCATTAGATCCACGAATGCCATCGGGGCATTTGTTAGCCCAAAATACATGACTAGGAATTCATAGTGACCATATCTTGTTCGGAAGGCCATTTTAAGAATGTCAACCCCTCTTACCCTTGGTTGATGATAGCCCAACCTTAGTTCAATCTTCAAAAAGTAACTCACCCCTTGGAGTTGGTCTAACAAATCGTCAATTCTAGGGAGATGGTACTTATTCTTTATAGTGACCTTATTCAATTGGCGGTAAACAATACACATCCTAAGAGACCCATCTTTATTCTTTACGAAAAATACCGGAGCACCTCATAGACACATGTTTGGTTGAATAAAACCCTTGTCTAAAAAGTCTTTGAGTTTTTCCTTCAATTCTTTCAATTCGGCCGGAGCCATCCGATTAGGGGGAATAGATATGGGTTGTGTATCCGGCAAGAGATAAATGTCGAAGTCTATTTCCCGTTTGGGAGGAATGCCGAGAAAGTCATTAGGAAAGACATCCGAAAACTCACTCACCACGGGGACTGACTCTAGAGAATGAGTCTCGGACTCAACGTCCATAAACCTAACAATGTGGTAAATTCACCCCTTGGAGATCATTTTTATAGCTTTTAGACATGAAACAAAACAACCCCTAGGGATTGAATTTCCCCCTTTCCATTCTAAAGTAGGCTTATTTGGAAATTGAAACTTAACCACCCGAGTTCAACAATCAATGGATGCAGAACATACAGTCAACCAATCCATCCCCAAGATGACATCAAAGTCCAACATATCTAATTCTACTAAATCAACCAAAGTGACTTTATGAGACAAGGAAATAGGACAACTCCTATATACTCTTTTAGCTACAACTGAGTCGCTCAACGGGTTAGACACCGAAAAAGGTTCATCCATCACATCGGGGAGTACTTCAAATTTCATAGCCACAAAGGGTGTGACAAATGATAAAGTCGCACTGGGGTCTAATGATGCATAAGGATCAATGGAAAATACTTTCAACATACCGGTAACAACGTCCGAGGAACCCTTTTGATCACTTCGGGATTGGAGGGCATATAAGTAGTTCTTCTCGGGCCATGCTCCTTAAGATGGGGCACCTTACCCATTCTGCAGATGTGCAGGCATCCCGGCTGGAGGCCGAGGTGCCTTGGATGATTGAGCGACTCATTTCAGCTACTTTAACACCCCTCCGGACATCCATTGATGCTCTCACGGCGAGAGTAGAGAATTGTGAGAGAGGGCAAAGGTTACTACTGAGGTTACGACTTTGAAAGTCGCAGTCTCCAAGTAGAGGTAGGATGTGGACCATATTAAGTCCACAAACATCACTTCACTATTTGAGTCAGTAGAGGTTCCTTATGTTCCAAGTGTAGAGGTCCCGGCTAGTTCCGATATGCCTCTAGCTACAACCCGAGATGATACTATGTAGGATGCTACTATTGATGATTCTGAGGCCGAGACCGATGAGGAGCATCTTGGGGAGCAAGATGCGGCTGTGTATGATTATCTGGCTGACTTAGAGAGCTCTATATTCGAGAGTGCCTGACAAACCTCCTTGAGAGACAGACGAAGTGATCGACTAGACAGGATCATTCGTTTTACCTCCCTCTCTTTTGTTTTTATTGATTTTTGTTGTTTTAGTTGCATTTGAGGACAACTGTATTTCCTTTCTGGGTGGGGTAAGGTGTTTCCATACCTACCTCTTGTGATTACATTTTGTTTGTATATATTGGGTTTTTTGATCTATTTTTGTGTTTCGATCTTATCTTGTGGATGTTTGAGCTTGTGGCTCCTTGTTTTGAATGGAAATGGTTTTTGACCTATTTTGAATATTTGTGCCACCTCTATTGTGTGATTGTGGTTGTTTTTATGCGAATTTGAGTATCGGTTATGATCAATACCAATTACTTAAATAGTGCTCTTAATTAAATGAAATGAATGCTCGGCTACAATGAGGACAAATAAAGTTGCATAAACAATGTGTGGACTTTTTGCATCTCGTTGTGACTAGTCGGTTATCGAATGAGTCTCTTGTGATGAACATTGCACTAACTAGAAAGTGTGGAATCTTGTTCGATTTTAGTGTCAATGCCTTGTGTGATGAGATTACCTTGAACATTGTGTGTGATACCACCTAGAATATTCCCCGTTGGTCCAGTTGACTAAGTGATGCAAGCTCTTAAAATGATCTTAGGAAACAATTTTGATGAGTGAAACATATTGACATTATACCTCTTTTGTGGTCAACCTTGTTAGATGTGTGAACCTTGCTTGAACCCCCTGGAGCCTTATCCTTTTCTTGGAAGAAACTTGAACAGTTGTGATCCCTCTTCATCCATTCACCCATAAATCTCATGAACTGCGGTTTTGTCATGACCCAGACTGTCGTGATAGGCACCCACACTAACCATCCGGTGGAAGAACCACTACTACAACCAAACTACCAACTAAAACAATATTAAGGCAATTAAGTTACGGAAGAAAGTTAATTAACTAAACAAATGCGGAAATTGAATACCTAGAACATGAAAGTCAATGTACCAAAACATCTAAAGTTCAACAAGTTTAAACAAGAAAGGATCCAGCCCCAAATCTAATGAACTATTCAACTAACTAAAACAAATGTCTAAGTCCGAAAATGGTGGACATAGGTTAAAGAGAATTCCATGGCAGCCCGGAAGAATTGGCCCACCCTTGAATTAGATTCGATGATCTCTAATATTCTAAGCGAGGTTTGTGAATAGTCCCGTGAAGATGCCCTGTACTCAACAAAAATAAGAGCAAGTGCAGAATCAGTACACAACCACAGTGTACTGGTAGGATCACATGGTTGTCCCACTAGTGCAACATAAACAAGTCAAACAACATTATAATCACATGCATACATATCAGCATATATAATATCATCAACATTTATGAACAACGAACAACTTCACATTTTATGTCAAATCATTGGTCTTCTTATGGAATCCAAACCCAAGCAGTTAGCATGCCAGAACGTGGCAACCGATCACATATTTATGCCGAAATGTGGAAACCGATCCCATAATTATGCCTGAACGTGGCAACCAATCCAAGTTAGTTATGTCAAAACGTGGCAATCTGATCCCATTCACACACCACAATCACAAACACTAGTACATCAATAAGATCATACATTTAAGTCATGATTTCAAGGCATTCATGAATTCTCTATCTCATTTACAACAAGTGTGATCAACATTGAAACATTCATACATATACAAGTGTCATAATGAATCAAGAACAAGCATGCATCACAGAATCATAGAATCACAACCATCGTCTACCTCGAAACAAGCTTGAAACCCTCAGAAACTTGATCCTTCCCTTTGCGAATTCATTCCACTTGTTCTTGGTCTACAAACAATCACAATAACATAGGAATCAACATTCAATTCCTAATTACCCGAATTACTAACAATTCTATGAACCCTACATCAAACCCATTATCCCAATTACCCAATTTAGGGTTGCTTCCACAATAGAATCTATAACAAAACCCTCCCCAATCAATATTCACCCACTCTATTACGTTGTACAGATCGAAAATGGATTCGGGGAGTTAAAAGCATACCTTTAAACTCAAGAATGGTGAACAACGAGTAGAAATCGCATGGGGTTCGTTCCTTAGCTCTAAAAGTCATATAGTGCCAAATAAGGTCGTTAAGGGGTTTATTACCGACATTAAGTCGTGTCTGGCCCGCCACAATGGCCCTAATCCCGTTGTAGCGGCGGTGCCAGAGCGACATAATGTCACGCCAGAGCGGCATTTTCAAACCAGTGAGCTATTCATCTTCCCTTACGATTTTAAGTCTCGTCATACCCGCCACATTGCGCCATATATTGTTGTAACGGCCCCACCAGAGCGGTCAAACACCTGCCAAAGCGGCATAAAAGGAACCAGAGAGTCAGCTGATGAAATTCCAAAATCCCATTTCACAACACACATCTAACCCATGACTATCAGGAAGATACCCTTTACGCTAAGATCGATTACGAGAATTCTACTCACCCGAATTCAATTCCGTAAAATCGTACGGATTCCTTAACAAGTTATCTAACCACTCATGCAATCAAACTATAATTATTGCACCCGATTGTTTACAGATTTCCCCACACCTTCATGACTCTAATTTCCTCCAAATCTTGACAAGTTTGGGAAAATTCAAGTACTACGAAAAAGTTTTTCCGGCCCCAATTTTTCCCCCGTTGGCATTTCTATAACGACGGAACCCGATCGTTATAATAGATACCAATTTACCCATCACTTGTCTCAGAGTGATAAAACTTAGGAAAAGTAGGCTAAGGAAAGAATGAAGTAGTACCTCATTTGACGAACCATTGGGGATACTTGTCTCGCATGTCTCTCTGAATTTCCCAAGTAGTTTTCTCAACTGGACGGTGCTTTCATTGAATTTTCACAAACTTAATATCCTTGGTCCTCAACTTACGCACATCACGATCAAGAATAACAATCGGTTCCTGTTCATATTGGAGGTCCTTGTCTAGCACAATTGAGTCCCACTTAATGATATAATCTCTGTCACCATGATATCTCTTCAAAATAGACACATGAAATATTGGATGAACACCGGATAGATTAGGGGGTAGAGCCAATATATACACCACCGGCCCTACACATTCAAGAACCTCAAAGGGACCAATATATCGCGGACTTAACTTGCCCTTCCTACCAAATCTCATCACCCCTTTAATGGGTGATACCTTAAGAAGAACGTTCTCAGCAGTTTCAAATTCCATGTCTCTTACTTTAGGATTCTCATACTTCTTCTATCTACTCTTGGCCGCTAGAAGTTAAGCTTCAATACTACTCACCTTATCTCGATCATCCTTCACTAAATCAACCCCCAAAGGTTTCACATCTCCATCCTCAAACCATCCTACGGGTGATAACTATTGTTATAAGAGAACTCAAACAAAGGCATGAATTTATCCTAATACCCTCCCAAATCAATCACACATGCTCTTAACATGTCTTCCAATACTTGAATAATCCTCTCGGATTGTCCATCCGTCTATGGATGAAAGGTTGTACTAAAAGTGAGTTGTGTGCCTAATTCATCATACAATTTCCTCCAAAACATGGAAATGAATTGGGTACCATGATCCGAGATGATAGAAAGAGGCACCCCGTGCAACCTCACTATCTTTTTCACGTACCCCTTAGCTAATTGTTTATGGTTATAATTTGTTCTTACCAGAATGAAATGGACTGATTTAGTCAATCTATCAACCACTACCCAAATAGAATCAAACTTCCCCAAAGTTTTGGGAAGACGAACCACAAAATCCATAGCTATAATTTCCCACTTCCACTCTAGAATTGGCATTTTTTGAAAGTAAACATGTAGGCCTTTGATGTTCATATTTCACTTGTTGATAATTTTGACACTTAGCCACAAATTCCGCTATGTCTTTCTTCATGCCCGACCACCTATAAATTCGTTTCAGATCTCTATACATCTTGGTCACACCCGGATGAATACATTATCGCGAACCATGAAATTTTGCCAACAATTTTTTAATCAAGTCATCACCTCGAGGAAAACAAATTCTCCCCTTAACACTGAGTACACCATCTATATCAAGAGTGGTCTCTTGTGCCTTACTATTCGCCATCTTCTCCTTGACTCCGTTCAAATTTTCATCCTCAAATTTTTGGGCCTTGATCTCTTCAATGAATGAATGTGGCCTTAACTTCAATGCTAGCTAACACCCTGTCTCTTTCAGAGATCCCCAACTGCATGAACTTAGACTCTCAGGTCTAACTTTCTTTGGCCAAAGGTCGTTTGGTTACACTCAAGTAAGCTAAACTACCCATACTTACCGCCTTTCGACTCAAAGCGTCTGCCACTACATTAGCCTTACCCGAATGGTATTGAATGGTCATATCATAATCCTTCAGTAACTCCATCCATCTTCGTTGTCTCAAATTCAAATCCTTTTGACTGAACACATGCTGCAAACGACGATGATCAGTAAACATTTCACACTTAACATCATAAAGAAAATGCCGCCAGATCTTTAGAGCAAATACTACCGCCACCAATTCCAAATCATGGGTTGGATAATTTCTCTCATGCACCTTCACTTGGCACGATGCATAGGCTATAACATTCTTATCCTGCATTAACACAGCGCTCAATTCCGAATGAGAAGCATCACAATAAAATATAAAGTCCTTACCTTCCACCGATAATGCTAGAATGGGCGCGGTGGTCAAGAGAGTCTTGATATGTTGAATGCTCTCCTCACATTTTTCAGTCCATTGAAATGGTATCTCCTTTTTGGTCAAATTGGTCAAGTGAGTAGCAATTGAAGCAAAATTCTTAACAAATCGACGATAATAGCTAGCGAGTCCCACAAAACTCCTAACTTCCGTCACAGAGCTAGGCCTAACCCAATTCCTAACCACTTCAATCTTTTATGAATCTACCATTACACCTTCTTTTGACACTACATGCCCAAAAAATGTAACTGATTTCAACCAAAATTCACACTTTAAAAATTTAGAATATAAATTTTGTTACCCAAGAACACTCAAAACAGTACGAAAATTATTGGCATGCTCTTCTTCACTTTTTAAATAAAGCAAAATATCATCAATAAAGACTATCACAAAGGAATCAAGAAATGTCTTGAACACCCCATTCATTAAACTCATGAAGACTGCAGGCGCATTGGAAGCAAGTTAATTAACTAAACAAATGCAGAAATTTAATACCTAGAACCTGAAAGTCAATGTACCAAAACATCTAAATTTCAACAAGTCTAAACAAGGAGGGATGCAACCCCAAATATAGTGAACTAATCAACTAACTAAAACAAATGTCTAAGTCCGAAAATGGTGGACATAGACTAAAGAGAATTCCATGGCATCCCAGAAGAATTGGCCCACCCTTGAATTCGATTCGACGATCTCTAATCTTCCAAATGAGGTTTGTCAATAGTCAAGTGAAGATGCCCTGTACTCAACAAAAATAAGAGCAAGTGCAGAATCAGTACACAACCACAGTGTACTGGTAGGATCACGTGATTGTCCCACTAGTGCAACATAAACAAGTCAAACAACATTATAATCACAATTATACATATCAGCATATATAATATCATCAACATTTATGAACAACGAACAACTTCAGATTTTATGTCAAATCATTGGTCTTCTCATGGAACCCAAACCCAAACAGTTAGCATGCCAGAACGTGGCAACCGATCACACATTTATGCCGGAACGTGGAAACCGATCCCATAATTATACCGAAACGTGGCAACCAATCCAAGTTAGTTATGCCAAAACGTGGCAATCCGATCCCATTCACACACCATAATCACAAACACTAGTACATCAATAAGATCATACATTTAAGTCATGAGTTCATGGCATTCATAAATTCTCGATCTCATTTACAACAAGTGTGATCAACATTGTAACATTCATACATATACAAGTGTCATAATGAAGCAAGAACAAGCATACATCACACAATCATAGAATCAGAACAATCGCCTACCTCGAAACAAGCTTGAAACCCTCAAAAACTTGATCCTTCCCATTGCGGATTCGTTAAACTTGTTCTTCGTCTACAAACAATCACAATAACATAGGAATAAACAAACAATTGCTAATTACCCAAATTACTAACAATTCTATGAACCCTAGATCAAACCCATGAACCCAATTACCCAATTTGGGCTTGTTTCCAGTATAGAATCTATAACAAAACCCTCCCTAATCAATATTCACCCACTCTATTACGTTGTACAGATCGAAAATGGATTCGGAGAGTTAAAAGCTTACATTTAGCCTCAAGAATGGTGAAAAATGGGTTGAAATCGCATGGGGTTCGTTCATTAGCTCTAATAGTCAAAAAGTACCAAATAAGGTCGTTAAGGGGCTTATTACCGACATTAAGTCATGTCTAGCCTGCCACAGTGGCCCTCATCCCGCTATTGCGGCGGCGCCAGAGCGACATAATGTCACTCCAGAGCGGCATTTTCAAACCAGTGAGCTATTCATCTTCCCCTACGATTTTATGTCTCGTCATACCCGCCACATCGCTCCATATCCTGTTGTAGCGGCCCCACCAGAGTGGTCAATCTCCTGCCAAAGCGGCACAAAAGGAACCAGAGAATCAACTGATGAAATTCCAAAATCCCATTTCACAACACACCTCTAACCCATGACAATCACAAAGATACCCTTTTCGCTAAGATCGATTTCTAGAGTTCTACTCACCCGAATTCAATTCCGTAAAATCGTACGGATTCCTTAACAAGTTATCTAACAACTCATGCAATCAAAACTATAATTACTGCACCCGATTGTTTACAGATTTCCCCACACCTTCGTGACTCTGATTTTCTCCAAATATGGACAAGGTTCGGAAAATTCAAGTACTCCGAAAAAGTTTTTCCGGCCCCAATTTTTCCCCTGTTGGCATTTCTATAACGACGGAACCCAATCGTTACAATAGATACCAATTTACCCATCACGTGTCCCAGAGTGACAAAACTTAGGAAAAGTAGGCTAAGGAAAGAATGAAGTAGTACCTTATTTGACGAACAATTGGGGATACTTGTCTCGCATGTCTCTCTCGATTTCCTAAGTAGTTTTCTCAACTGGACGATGCTTCCATTGAACTTTCACGAACTTAATATCCTTGTTCCTCAACTTACGTACATGACGATCAAGAATAACAATTGGTTCCTCTTCATATTGGAGGTCCTTGTCTAGCACAATTGAGTCCCACTTAATGATATAATCTCTGTCCCCACGATATCTCTTCAACATAGACACATGAAATACTGGATGAACACCGGATAGATTAGGGGGTAGAGTCAATATATACGCCACCAGCCCTACATATTCAAGAACCTCAAAGGAACCAATATATCGCAGACTTAACTTTCCCTTCCTACCAAATCTCATCACCCCTTTGATGGGTGATACCTTAAGAAGAACGTTCTCAGCAGTCTCATACTTCTTCTATCTACTCTTGGCCGCTAGAAGTTTAGCTTGAATACTGCTCACCTTATCTCAATCATCCTTCAGTAAATCAACCCCCAAAGGTTTAACATCTCCATCCTCAAACCAACCTATGGGTGATAACTATTGTTATAAGAGAACTCACACAAAGGTATGAATTTATCCTAATGCCCTCCAAATCAATCACACATGCTCTCAACATGTCTTCCAATACTTGAATAATTTTTTCGGATTGTCCATCCGTCTATGGATGAAAGGTTGTATTAAAAGTGAGTTGTGTGCCCAATTATTCATGCAATTTCCTCCAACACATAGAAGTGAATAGGGTACCATTATCCGAGATGATAGAAAGGGGCACCCCGTGCAACCTCACTATCACTTTCACGTACCCCTTAGCCAATTTATTAGCATTATAATTTGTTCTTACCAGAATGAAATGGGTTGATTTAGTCAATCTATCAACCACTACCCAAATAGAATCAAAGTTACCCAAAGTCTTGCGAAGACCAACCACAAAATCCATAGCTATAATTTCCCACTTCCACTCTGGAATTGGCATTTTTTGAAGTAAACATGTAGGCCTTTGACGTTCATATTTCACTTGTTGACAATTTTGACACTAAGCCACAAATTTCGCTATGTCTTTCTTCATGCCCGACGACCAATAAATTCTTTTAAGATCTCTATACATCTTGGTCACACCTGGATGAATACATTATCGCGAACCATGAGATTCTGCCAACAATTTTGAATCAAGTCATCGCCTCGAGGAACACAAATTCTCCCCTTAACACTGAGTACACCATCTGTATCAAGAGTGGTCTCTTGTGCCTTACTATTCGCCATCTTCTCCTTGAGTTCGTTCAAATTTTCATCCTCAAATTTTTGGGCCTTGATGTCCTCAATGAATGAAGATGGCCTTAACTTCAATGCTAGCTAACACACTACTTCTTTAAGAGATACCCAACTGCATGAACTTAGACTCTAAGGTCTGGATTTCTTTGGCCAAAGGTCGCTTTGTTACACTCAAGAAAGCTAAGCTACCCATACTTACTGCCTTTCGACTCAAAGCGTCTGCTATTACAGTAGCCTTACCCGAATGGTACTGAATGGTCACATCATAATCCTTGAGTAACTCCATCCTTCTTCGTTGTCTCAAATTCAGATCCTTTTGACTGAACACATGCTGCAAACTACGATGATCAGTAAACACTTCATACTTAACATCATAAAGATAATGCCGCAAGATCTTTAGAGCAAATACTACCGCCACTAACTCCAAATAATGGGTTGGATAATTTCTCTCATGCACCTTCACTTGGCACGATGCATAGGCTATAACATTCTTATCCTGCATTAACACAGCGCCCAATTCCGAATGAGAAGCATCACAATAAAATATAAAGTCCTTACCTTCCACCGATAATGCTAGAATGGGCGTGGTGGTCAAGAGAGTCTTGATATTTTGAAAGCTCTCCTCACATTTTTCAGTCCATTCAAATGGTATCTCCTTTTTGGTCAAATTGGTCAAGTGAGTAGCAATTGCAGCAAAATTCTTAACAAATCAACGATAGTAGCTAGCGAGTCCCACAAAACTCTTAACTTCCGTCACAGAGCTAGGCCTAACCCAATTCCTAACTTCTTCAATCTTTTACGGATATACCATTACACATTCTTTTGACACTATATGCCAAAAAAATGTAACTGATTTCAACCAAAATTCACACTTTGAAAAGTTAGCATATAAATTTTGTTCCCTAAGAACACTCAAAACAGTACGAAAATGATTGGCATGCTCTTCTTCACTTTTTGTATTAAGCAAAATATCATCAATAAAAACTATCACAAAAGAATCAATGAGATCTTGGATTTGAGCCTTAAGCTCTCTTAATTCTGCCGGAGCCGTACGATATGGAGGGATAGAAATGGGACGAGTACCAGGTTCTAAATCAATGCAACAATCTATATCTCTATCCGGAGACATACCAGGCAAGTCATTAGGAAACACTTCACTAAATTCAAATACCATAGGAATAGACCCAATGGATGGAGCCTCAATCACAATATCCCTAACATAAGCCAAATAAGGCAAACAACCCTGCTCTACTAATTTACTATCCCGAATAGAGGATATAATCTTAGATTGCTTAGGCTTGTACACCCCTTCCCACTTTAATCTTTTCCTTCCTGAAATTTCTAGAGTCACAGACCTAGTATTACAATTAAGCACAACATATTAGGGGGGAAACCAAGATATGCCTAAGAGTATGTCAAAGTCAATCATATTCAAAATCACCAAATCAACCCAAGTCTGAAAACCCATAAACACAATAGGACAAGCACGATAGACATGGGTAACTATGGCTGACTCTCCAACAGGGGTAGAAACACGAATGAGGACATGAAGTATATAAGAAATCATCTCAAAATCAGAGGCAAATCTCACATATACATACGAATAAGTAGAACCCAGATCAAATGACACATTACCCATCCGGTCACAAAAAAGACTTGTACCTGTGATCATCGAATCGGACGCCTCTACCTTATTTTTGATCGAGAAAGCATAACATTGTGTCTATCATCTTGACGAGACATTTCCCTGCCTGGTTGCACATTACCCTACCTTCATTACCTTTTCTTTTTCCTCTACCTTCATGGCCTCGCTGATTACCTTCTCGCCCACCTTGTGGACGTTCTCTACCATTATTACCATTCCCCGCAGGTATCAGTGCTTTAGACTGCTGGTGTTGCGCGAAATCTAACACACGTGGGTGGGGACAATCTCTCCTCATATGCACAGGTTCACCACATTTGTAAAAAGTATGATCAAAATATGGTGTGCTGCCCATCGAAGGCACGACACTCTGACTATCCTGAAAATTATGAGATGGGGTTCCCTAATAGTTACATGTAGAGGCGGACATAGCAGACTGAATTGGCTTGGCTGAAAATGTTGGCCTTCCAGACACCTTAGAGAAAAACCCTTGAAAGTTATCAGAATTCTTTACCCTTTTTGCCCAAGTCTTAGCTTGACCGTCTCGCCTCACCCCCTCCAGTTTCTTAACATAGTCTATCACCTCATTAAAACTCCTTTCTGTAGAAGTCATATGAACAGATAATACTTACAACTCTGAATTCAAACCTCTAATAAACAACCGGATCCTCTCCTCCTCAATAGTAACCAACTGAGTAGCATATGTGGATAGGGCATGGAACTTGGCCTCATAAGCAGCCACAGACATACCACCTTGCTCTAAAGCAATAAATTCATCCTTTTTGCGATCCCTCAAAGTTCTGGGCACATACTTTTCTAGAAATAGAGCATGAAATTAGGTCCAAGTAAGTGGAGGTAAAG
>JAJOOH010027286.1:0-15766 GCA_029582605.1 Solanum gracilifrons
ATATATGATACTGAAAATGAGATAAACAACAAAATGAATTGTCTGTTGCAAGGAGACATTGATCCCAAAATTGTTCATTGCTTATCTGAAATGTTGGACGAGCATAATTTATTGGTAAAAACATTTTGAATGGCTAGGGATAGATATAAAGAGCATCCTGAATGTGAATTTCGCCTGCGTCTCCTATCTAACAGGACAACAGATGGTCGGCAATATAATTTACCCACAACTTCTGAAGTAGCTAGATTAATAGTGGGTGATCTTATGGAAGGAAACTTCCAGCGAGATATTATTGTAGAGCATAGGAAAAATGGACTTCAAAGAATTACTGATCTACACCCAAGTTTTATGTCTATGACATACCCACTAATACACCCATATGGTGAAGATGGATATAGAGTTGGAATAAATTTGAGAGATGTGATCAACAAGACTTACAAGAAACAAAAATTATCAATGAAAGACTTCTATTGCTTTAGAATACAACAAAGGCTTAACGAGGGTAAGACTATCTTGCTAGCTGGTAGACTATTACAACAATATATTGTTGACGGTTACATGGCAATCAAGGAAGGAAGATTTCGTTATATTCGGAATCAAACAAAACTCAGAGTTGGTCTTTACTCTGGCTTAATGGATGCCATTATTCGTGGTGATTCAAATTGTTAACTGGTAGTAAAAACAGTTATCTTGCCTTTATCTCACATTAGAGGACCTCGTTATCGGGCACAAAATTATCAAGATGCAATAACAATTTGTAGGTGGGCTGGATATCTAGATTTGTTCCTCACTTTCACATGCAATCCAAAGTGGCCCGAAATAAATAAAATGCTTCACTTAATAGACCAATCTGGCGATGATAACAGGGTGGACATCATATGCAGTGTTCCAAATCAAGTTATTCCAACTGATGCAAGATCTGAAAAAGCAGCAGCCTTTTGGAAAAATAATTGCATGTAAGTTCAAACTTAAACATACTAACATAATGCATCAGTTATTAATTCAAGTGTTTACATTTTGGTAAAAAAAATCAAATGATTACTTTTCTGGCATCCTAACAAACACATTATACCATTAACTCTGTAGTTTTATATTCAATTGAGTTTCAGAAAAGAGGACTACCTCATGCACATATACTACTATTCCTGCATCCCACATTAAAAAGTCCATCTATAAATCATATCAACACAATGATAAAAGCTGAAATACCTGATATGGAAGTCGATCCTGATGGTTATAATGTTGTGAAGAACTACATGATGCATGGACCTTGTGGAGACCTCAATCCAGGATGCCCATGTATGAAGCAAGGAAAGTGCACCAAGCATTTTCCAAAGAAGTTCAACAATCCAACAACTTTTGATGCAGATGGGTTCCCAATTTATAGGAGAAGAAACACAGGTACAAAAGTCAATAAAAATAATGTTTTTTTAGATAACAGATATGTCATCCCTTATAACAGGAATTTGATTGTCAAATTTGATGCACATATAAATATTTAGTTATGGAATTACTCAAAATCGGTGAAGTACCTATTTAAATATGTCAATAAGGGATCTGATAGAGCAACAATCGGTATAGAATGTTCAGAAACTACCACAGAACGTGATGAGATCAAAAGATATCTAGATTGTAGATACATATCAACTACAGAAGCTTGCTGAAGGATCTTTAAATTTGACATACATCATAGAGAGCCAGCAGTTGAGTGTTTGCCATTCCATTTACAGGGAGAAAACACCATAGTATTCCAAGAAGAAAGGTGTCCCGAAAGCATACTAAACAGACCCGATATAGTAAAAACAAAATACACGAAATGTTTTGAGGCAAACAAAGAATATGAGGATGCGCGAGACCTAACATATTCAGATTTTCCTATGCATTGGGTCTGGGATGCAACAGGTAAAAGATGAACTAGAAGAAAAAAAGGGAAGTCAGTTGGTAGAATTTACTTCACATATCCTGCAAGTGGAGAATGATTTTACATGAGAATGCTACTTAATTTTGTGAAAGGAAGTACTTCCTTTGAAAGCATAAGAACAATTAATAGAGTCTGGTATGATACTTATAAGGAGGCATGCTACGCATAAAATATTGGAGGATGATAAAGAATGGAATGACTGCTTGGCTGAAGCTACATATTGGGCATCAAGAAATGAGCTAAGAAATATGTTTGTGACAATACTAATTCATTGTCAAGTGTCTGAATCATCCAAACTTTGGAGGACCAACTATGAAATTTTATTAGAAGATATAACATCATTACAACGAAAGAGATTTCAATTGGGAGATTTACAGTTTACTGAAAAACAACTTGAATCATATACGTTATATGAGATAGAAACCATACTTCTGAAGATGGGAAAAAGTTTGAAAGACATACATGGAATGCCACATCCAAATTCTACTTTGATGAATGACACATGGAATCACCTAATAAATGAGAAACTAGAATATGACAAAAGTTGCTTAAAAGAAGTACATGATAAATCATTCGCTCTCTTCAATGATTGCCAAAAGATAGCTTATGAAGCAATAATAACATCAGTTGTAAATGAAGAAGGCTGTTTATTTTTTATAAATAGATAATGTGATACCGGAAAGACCATTTTATGGAATACAATAATTTCCAAGTTTAGATTAGAATAAAAAATAGTTTTTCTAATTGCTACTTACAAAATAGCAGCTTTGTTATTATCAAATGGTAGGACAACACATTCACGATTCCATATCCTTTGGACATCAGTGCAGAATCAACTTATGAAAGAAGACAAGGAAGTCAGCTAGCCGAACTACTTCTGAAAACATCTTTAATCATTTGGGATGAAGCACCAATGGAAAATAAATTTTATTTTGAAGCCTTAGACAGGACCTTGCGAGATATTCTCCGAGTGAAATATGTAAACAACTCAGATAAACCATTTGGAGGCCTTACAATCGTATTTGGTGGTGATTTTCGTCAAATACAACCGGTGATTCCAAAAGGAACACGATCTGATATTCTGGATGCATCACTCAACTCCTCATATTTGTGGCCATTCTTTACAATTTATGAGCTGAAACAAAATATGCAACTTTGTTGTGGAAGAGTATTTGTTTCTGAGGCCGCTGAAATTACTACTTTTGACAAATGGTTGTTACAAATTGGGGATGGATCCTTTTATAGTGATGTTGACAATGACCTTTTTAAAGTGCCTACTGATATATGTTTAATGCCATCCAATGATCCAATCGGATCAATCGTCGAGGCAGTTTACCCATCCCTCTTGCAGAAGTACAATGACCCAACATATTTGCAAGAAAGAGCAATTACTTACTTCAAAAAATGAAATGGTCCATGAATTGAATGATACAATTATGCAAATGATTCCAGTGAAGGAGGAACATATTTTAGCTCCGGGAATTCCTAATCATGAAGTACACTTAAAAGTAGGCATACTCTAGTTATGCTTCTCAGGAATCTAAATCAAAGTGAAGGACTATGCAATGGAACAAGATTGATTGTCACACATCTTGGTAACTGGTCTATTAGTGCAAATATCATCTCCATATAGAACATTGGCTAGAAAGTAACAATACCAAGAATTATTATGTCTCTTAATGATTCCAAGTGGCCATTCAAGTTTAACAAACATAAACTTTCTTTAGCACCATGTTTTGCTATGCCAATTAATAAAAGTCAAGGACATTCTCTCAACCATGTTGGATTGTATCTTCCTAAATAAATATTCACTCATGACCAATTATATGTTGCACTATCCCGAGTAACAACAAGACAAGGATTAACTATACTAAATGTTGACGACGACATGGAAGATCCTATGTTCTTTAAAAATATTGTTTACACGGAAGTATTTCAAAATATATGCCCACAAGCTGAAATAGAAACGAGGTATTTCCTTATTTCATTCCATAATATTATTTTACTGTACAAATTCATAACTGTTGAGATAACAGTGCTCTGTTTTGGGACAAATAGGTATACTTGAAGACTGATGATGTAGATGAAGTACCAGGAGGTCACATAAATACTACATAACTAAAGGAATTTCAGATAAGAACCAATAAATATTATTTCATTACCATTTATATTCTACTTATTTTGTTTACAACATTTATCTACATTGGACTGATAGTTGTAGGACATGCAAAGTTGACATGTTGAAAAAAATTTCAACAACGGAATGATTAAACTCATTAATGTGTACTACTTTGTAACCTCATATAACTTATGTTACTAGGAAGTTCTCAACTACGTATCCTGGATTGATTCCTAATTTTTTCACCATATAATAGGTAAATAAATCACATAAAAGTTTCCCCACAATATAATTGATTAGCTCCAGCCCACATTTCACCGATTAAATACAGATAATATTAAATTACAGTAAATCCCAGCCCATGTACACAAATTTAAAGACCCAATTAAATATACAGGACTATAATGACCCAGCTCAGCCATTTTTTTAACATCCAGACGTTCCCAATTACTGTTGAGTTTCTCCCTCTCAAGAACCGCTCTTTTCATATCTACTGTCGAGTTTCTCCCTTCCAAGAACCTATGAGGCACACTTCCATAAAACCCATTTCTTCATCTTCCTTATTTGTAACGGTAATGTCTTAAATTGTGTATTAATTTGTGATAATTGCTCTGCTAATTACTCTGCTGATTTATTTTCCCCTTTCATAACCCTAATTCTTGTAGTATATATAGATGTGTAGTGAATCATTCCCATATTCAAATTTACATTGTCTCTATTCCTTTTAATTGAGTTTTTACAATGACGACTTCTTTTCTTTCAGACTTGGTTACTGGTCGAGATGATTTTACGATAAGAGTAAGACTTTGTAGAATGTGGGATGCCATTAATCCCAAGAAAAATGGTGACCTGATCAGTATGGATATGATATTTATTGATGAAAAGGTACGTATTTAATTGATTCATTTTCCCAATTACATATTATTTTTGGAAGTTTCAATTATCAAATTACTTACTAATTTCTTCTTCTATCAGGGTAATTTGATGCATGGTATAATTAGGAAAAATCAGGTTAACAGGTTCAACGACAAGTTGAGTAAGGTTCTGTATTTATCATCAACAACTTCAAAGTTGTTGAAAGCATTGGGGGATATAAACCTGTTCAAAACTCATTGAAAATCAGTTTCTTTGCCTCAACTGCAATCAAGAATTTGTGTGAAGATATTGTTGAAATTCCAGTAAACTGTTTTGAATTTATTAATCCAGATGTGATTGACTCAAGGGTGAACAACATCACTGTCTTATCAGGTCTATATTTATATTTAAATTCTTACCAATTACATTTATAGTTATACATAGCTGCATAATTTATTACTAAAAAAACTCATGATATTATGTTTCATGACATTCATGACCTTTATATAGGTTTTCTCTTTCTCTCTTATATGACAACTCCCTTCTAATGTATATTATCTATTCTTGATATATCTGTAATTTCCTATCACATACTTAATAAAATTGATAATTTTGAAAAAGGATGAACTTCTTCATTTCAAAAGCTTTATATTAGAGAGGAACACTATCAATATAAAAAGGAAGGAAAAGAAAGAATACGGATAAACTAAATATTGAAATTTAACCGGATGCTCTAGCCTCCGAGTTATGTGTAAATGTTTAATAATACCCTAAACTGTTTGAATACGAGTCTTACAAACGATTCTTCATCTTCAATAATCATAGATATGGTTGGTTGGTTGTTTATTTATATGTAAATGGAAAATAATTGCCTAAACTATTGGAATACAACACTTACATACGAATCTTCTTCTTCTTCAACATTTGTAGATGTGGTTGGTTGTTTATATGGAATTGTTGATATAGAGAGTGTTGGTTCAAAATGGAAGAAGATGGATATCCACATTCTTACTGATTAGTAAGTCACTCATCTCATTTTAAGTTGCTTTACTTTGTTATCTCCTTACAATAGAATTATTTGATTACTGATTTATGTTTTGTGTGTAGAGTTCGGCTAAAGCAAAAATTACCTTATGGGAAGAACTTGGGGAGAAGTTTTCTCCTTATTTGTATAACAACGATCCTGGCCCATATATAGTGATAGTGACTTCTACAACGGTGAAAGAATTTTGTGGTAATTATTACTGTCACGACCCGAGAGCACCCCCTAGTCGTAACACGGTGTACTCGACCTCGAAGAGGTCTAATACAAGCCCCCTTAGCATTTCATGAACATTAAAGCATATGAAAATGGCGGAAAATTTAGAACCTTTCTTTACAATCGAAGTCTTTATAAAATAAGAAAGAGTCCATGACACTATGTCTCAAACCATCTATAACATTAGACTTAAATCTCTTTTAAATACAAACTTAGGGACACGACCCTTACATGAATCTAAAAACATAAAGTAAAGACATAAGTTGACAAGGTGAGTTTGTCCTCAAAACTATGAGGACTCCCCAAGTCTTCATTCCCAAGCTCCTTAGAAACTTCTCTTCCATGTACAAGATACCACATCTCCAAACCCTACACTTGTAGTAAATGTAGAAGAAGGGGATAGCGCAAAAAGTACTATGTATGGAAGCCATGCATAAAAACCATTAAAACATGCTTAAAAGGGACATTTAGTTGAAACCATGCTTTATGCACTTTTGAACATCATTCTTTAAAAGAGTTGGAGAACATAAGTCATAAACATCTCACATATAGTTCATCAAAGCACAAAGGATAATAACATCACCATAACCATATTCTTTAAACATAGTCTCATTGCAATATCACTCATTACAAGATATAATACTCATGCATAGTCAAATATCAAGGTCACTACATCATAATAGAATAATCACATAAGTAACCCTAGGTTGCACTTGTGCCATGTGTAGACAAATCCCCATAACCCTATCTACACTAAGTACTACCTTTGGATCACCATACTCATACTTATCATACATTAGTCTCATTCATAGTTCATACACATAATAAAGATACGTTCATAAAAACTAGCTCATCTCAAGGAAAGTCAATCATAAAGCTAACTCAATGAAAACATGCATTACTCATATTACTCATAATAAAATGGAACTATGCCATGGCTAATTTATAAGTCTACTTGTGCCATGTATGAGTGGCATCCCATAATACCCCTCATACTAAGTAGACCTCATAGAGGAGTCATTAGTCATAGTTCATGCAACATATTCATATTTCAAATACTTCATATCATAAGTAAACCACTCCCATAACCCCTTCACAAGTTCACTTGTGCAATGTACATATGAAATCCCATAGCCCCACATATACTAAGCAAACCCATCAAGAAGTCATAAGTGTAGTTCACATGCATAATTCATTTTAAGTGAAGTCATTCTTAACATTCTTATATGCCATACATTCATAAGTTGTCATACATATAGGACTCACACAAGAACTCCTCTTAAGACCCACTTGTGCAATGTATAGGTAAAGTCCCATACCCTTACCTATACTAAGCAATATCTCTCAAGAAACCCTAGTTAGAGCACATATCATCATTCATAGGTCATTTTCATATCTTAGTTCATTGTTACAACATTGGGAGATTTTTGCCATAACCTACATAGACCATTGAGCTTCATGGAATCCAGTGTTCTACTCCCACACCGAAAAGAGAGTGTCCTACTTGCCTAAGGTAGGACGTACATAATAGCTTTTAGGTGGATCCACTAGCTAAGAATCATATGTTGGCACATAGTTAAGGGATAAGGAGATTGCTTCTAGTAACCCTTTTTTATACTTAATAGCATTTTAGTTTCCATCTCATGAGACCTCTTTAGTGGAAACCTCCCGCCTTTGTGAAGGAATCCTATCTCATATACATATACTCTCGGTGCTAAGCACAAACTCCCCTCTTTGAAGTAACATTTAGTCTTTACTTGAGTCATATTAATGGAAGAATGCACTAGGCACTCAAACCAACATATATCATAATAGCTCATAGATTCTTTAGGTGAGAATGTCCTTTCAACCTAAGAATCAACATATATTATAGTATGAGAAAAACTTTCATATTATATGCATAATATGTTCATGAGAAAAGCCTTTCATGCAACATATAATACTACCATAATATCAACCTATCATGTGTAGTCATAGCATATCATACTTAGTCATATCATCATGGTCATGTACATTTCATGCATAATAGTCTGTAAAGGTGCATATGAGAACTAGCCTTTCAATTGTCACCATAGACACATCATATTCATATTATGCATGGAGTGTGTGTGTGTGATTGTCCTTACAATGGCACAACAACAACAACATTATCATCATAGACACCTCCATTCTGAAAGGGGTCACAACATGTACATCATATCCTAACTCATGCACAATTCACATATATTGCATTTAAGGATCTTAGATCATGTAAGTCACATATCTAATATTCATCATTCAAGTACGTCATTCATGGCATGTATAGAGTTATATAATCATTTGGGGATTATGTGGGTAGGGTCCTTCCACAAGAGAACCTCATACAATTCAACATATAGACCATACCATGTTCATAACATATCATTCATACTCATAACATATCATTCTTAGTCATATTTTGGGTTGTAGGGAAGAGGGGCCTTGTCTCAACACTACAATTCATATTAGTAAGTAAGCACCTCCACCATTAGTGGATCAAACCATTCATACTAATGATACACAATAAGTAAACACCTCCACCATAAGTGGATCAACAATTCAATAGAAGACTACTCACTAATTGAAAACCTTCATTCATAGCCTTCAAGGCTTTCTTCAAGATTCAAGCCTATTTTTTGGATATTCATACATCATCTAGGATAACCTCATAATACGATAATGAATTTCATAATAACCTACTAGATTCTCATCCTTCAATCCTCATTCAACACAAGCTAGGGTTTAGAATTGAGAAAGAATCGCCAAAGTGCACTTGGGGCAACCATGCTGCCCATCTCCAACCTATCCAAGGAGAGAACAAGTTCTCCTTCACCCTTCCTAGGTAGTTTTGGTCCTTTCCTTCATCCTAGGTGTTTACCTTTTTCATTTTAGTTTAGTCTTAAACATCTCCAGACGTTACATAAAACCTCACATTAGCTCTAGTTCAACCTAGACACCAACTCGAAGTTATACCAACCCACACGATGAGGCTCTAGCTTCTCCTATTGATTTTCCGGGTTGTTACAGTTACCGATTTAGTTATACTTACTAGGAATTTAACTCCTAACGTTTTGAAGAAATGACATAGTTTCAATTTTAACCCATACATTGATAATAGGTGAGGTTAGCTTCTCCACCACCTATGCAAGCAAAATATATGTAAATCTTGATATAGATTACATAAGATCTTTGGCTCCAAAATTTTCCACCATATCCACAGAAGTTCAAATTATAGAAAGCTTTAATGTTAACAAGTCTTCCTATTGAGGAAGAGATGTTTTTGAACCGTATGGACATTAAGGAGTTGTTGGAAGCTGAGTGGAGCTTTGAACTACAGGTTCTTTTCATATTATGCTTCTCGTATTTTTGGTTTCCCATTTAAACAGGATCGTTACACTATTTCATGGTATTTATTTAAATCTATCTGTAGGAATACATTGTTAGCGTGAAGAGCAAGATAATAGAAATAGATAACTATTTTGGTTGGTACTACATTTCATACAATGTGTGTTCGAAGAAGATTGAACCAACAAATAGTATCTATTGATGCCACAATTGCAATAAAGATTGGAAGTTTCCTTTGTTCAGGTAAGCATTTGTGAAGGACTGGGAATTAGGTTTGTATATGTTGTGAATGAATCTAACTTATTATCTAAACATAGGTACAAGATACACCCAAAAATGACAGATAGGACTGGAGACACTACTTTTATCTTATTTAATGTTGTGACTGAGAAACTCCTTGATACATCAGCTCACAAGTTGTTCAACAAGCTTACCTCGTCTAACAATGATGTGCATGTCCAAGTCCAAAGCCTTTGCGGGAAAGAATTTGTTTTTAAACTGAAATTAAATCATTATAATTTGAAAGAAGGGCTCGAGAATTTTACAATATCAAAGCTTTGGATTCCAGATGATAATTTGGAAGTACAATATAAACTAAGGAAAGAACAAAAGGTATTCCAATATAGACTATGAGTTTGTAATTTACAATTACGTTTACTTTGTAATTTATTTTTCCTACTGTTCTTCTTCCAGGGGAAGAAATTATCCAAGAATGAAACCAACCCAAAAGATCAGGGAACCAACGGATTGACCAAAGAGATGGTAATAACATTTAATGTTTTAATATGCAACTTCAAATCATTTTAAAGATTTGTTACCTCCGGTATTCAGGTTAGTCAAAAATACAGAAACAAAAAAAAGATGAAATAGATAGAATGTTTTTAATCTGAGTCCACATAAACCACTGTGTTTCCTTAAGAAATTTAATCATCTCACTGTACCCGAGGTTGCAGATTAATTCCTCCCAAGATAAAACGGATTAACCTGTTAGAGAAGTAGCGGTACCTCAAACTTCAATAACTTCAGCGAACGCAAGAATAACAACAAGAGCACACACAGACTCAGTCGATCGACAATTTTGATTTTGTAAGAATATGTATGCAGAGAGGAAAAAATTGCAGTGTTTGAAAAATGAAAACGACCTCTTATTTATAGCCATTAGCAGCAAGGAACGCGTCTATTCAGACCCATTTTTTCCAGAACGTTGTGTCTTTTGGGAAAAGTAACGACTTTTCGGAAGGAACAAATCCTTTCAAACGAATTTATCATTACGCGTGAATTTCAAATAATTCGTTGCGAAATTAATTCCGTTATTTAACTAACATTCTGAATTAATTTATAAGAGAAACTAAATTAACTAACAAGACTGATTAAATAAATTTCATCCAAAAAATATTATCAATTAATCACATCATTTGCCAAATCCAAATCTAAAGCTGAAGCCGAGGCTGAGGACGAGCGAGCGACAACGATGGCGCGATGGGGCACCTTCTTCTTAACCTTTTAAGAACTAAATGAAGTGTTTCCTAATATAAGGACAACAATTTCCTTTCTTCTACCAATATGGTAAAAATGACTTTTCATTTGCACTTCGCAATGATTTTTCATTTTCCCTCCAAAATTGGTTCCCCCACTTTCCATTTTCTCTTCTTATTTCCCATCCACACCTTGCAAGACCCAACAATCCCCCATATGAATGGGGAATGGCTATTGTTAAAACATATGCATGAAAAACTTGTGTGCCTCATAAGTAAGGGTTAATCGCATCTGGATAAGTAGGTTTCCCTTTAAACTTTCCGTAGTGAACATATATCGGATATACTCGGTCAATTGGTAGATTTGATATCTTTGAATTGTCGAGCTTTGGTGTATACCTAGACAACATAAGTCACACAATCAACCCGTGAACTATTTTTGGTTCTCATTGTTTTGTTCGCTTCAGCTATGAACACATCTCAGTTAATAAGTGCTTAGTGAACTGGCCTTGCTGGATTCACCTTGAAGCGGCTTACACTTCACACTACATAGGTGGTTTCTAAATGTGTTATCCCTTAGATACAATATTTGATATACCCTGTATCAAACTTAGAAACCATTAAAAAGTCCTTATGACTTTATCCTGGTTACTGAACATTATCTCATCATGAGAATGGACATAAAATAACTTTTTGACAATGTTGAACCGTCATCTATGACTTTGTTTTATCTCCTTGAACCTAGATCTTGGGATCTCCAGTTTTCTAGGTAGAGCTACCGCCACAATGACTTGTTCTCTGCCATAGTCCCATTCCCGTCGATGATCTCTCAACTCCCTCTCTAGTTAGGCATTTTGTAAGTGGATCTGACACATTATCCTTTGACTTTACATAGTCAATTGTGATAATTCCACTAGAGAGTAGTTGTCTAACAGAGTTATGTCTTCGTCTTATGTGACGAGACTTCCCGTTATACATAATGCTTCCAGCCCTTCCTATTGCAGCTTGACTATCGCAGTGTATGCATATAGGGGCCATTCGTTTGGGCCAAAATGGAATATCTTCTAAGAAATCTAGAGCCATTCAACTTCTTCACATGCCTTGTCTAAGGCGATGAATTCAGACTCCATCGTAGAGTGAGCTATACATGTTTGTTTGGATGATTTCCAAGATATTGCTCCTCCACCAATAGTGAAACCATATCCACTTGTGGATTTCGTTTCAGTTGACCCAGTAATCAATTTGCATCACTATATCCTTTAAGAACTACTGGATATTTGTTGTAATGCAAAGCATAGTTTTGAGTGTCTTCTAAGTAACCCAAAACTTTGTTCATTGCCAACCAATGATTTTGATTAGGATTACTTGTGTATCGACTCAGTTTACTTATAGCGCAGGCTATGTCTGGTCGTGTACAATTCATGACATACATCAAACTTCCCAATACTCTGGCATAATCCAATTGAGACAGACGTTCACCTTTATTCTTAGCAAGAATAAGGTTCACATCAATTGGGGTCTTTGCCTTTCTGAAATTAAAATACTTGAACTTTTCAAGTACCTTTTGAATATAATGAGATTGAGACAATGCTAGACCGTTAGGAGTTCTGTGAATCTTAATTCCCAATATCAAATCGGCTACTCCTAGATCTTTCATATCAAACTTACTAGCGAGCATACGTTTAGTAGCTTTTACATTGGCAATGTCCTTGCTCATTATCAGCATGCCATCCACATATAGGCATACAATGACTTCCTAATTCAGAGTGTCTTTAATGTAAGCACATTTATCACACTCATTGATCTTAAATCCATTTGACAACATGGTTTGATCAAACTTTGCATGCCATTGTTTCGGTGCTTGTTTTCGTCCATAAAGTGACTTAACAAGTTTGCATACTTTCTTTTCTTTACCGGGAACTACAAAGCCCTCAAGCTGTTCCATGTAAATCTCTTCCTCCAGCTCTCCATTTAAGAAGGCGCACTACAACACATTGTATATATAGCTACGAAATCTAAGCTATGAATGTAAAAAGCATAGCAGTTACCTAGTAATAGCCACAAAATTTTAAACTTCAAAGCTATTTACAAATTCATAAAATTTCTTAGCCACAATTTTTTTTATAACAAAGCTAATTCCTCAATTTTGCTACAATTGCTAATAATTGTGGCAAAAATTGGATGAATAGCTACACGTTTATTGCTATAGTAAACATTTTGTAGCTAATCATAAATTTTTGACACGCTATTAAAATTATTGTAGCAATAATAGTATTTTAGCTATAATAAATTATTTGAAATAAAATATTGTAGGTAAATAAATATTTTTGCTTCAAGTTATCAAAATTTGTGGCAATAATTAAATGATATTGTCACGTCTTTTCTGCTATGGTTAAATTTTGTAGCTAATTATTCATTTTTGCCACGAGTTGAAACTTATTGTAGTAATAGTAATCTTTTAGACACAATAAAATATTGTAGCTAAGTAAATAACTTTGCTTCAAGTTATAATGTAGCCACAAATTATTTACTATGATAAAATTTCGTAGTTAATTATTAATTTTTATCATGTGTTGAAATATATTGTAGCAATAGTAACCCTTTAGTCATAAAAAGGTTATTTAAAACAAAATATTGTAGCTAAATAAATATTTGTTCTTCGAGTACTAAAACACTGTAGCAATATAATTAGCTTAACAACTATAATTATTTATCATGATCAATTGATATAGCCATAAATTTTTTAGTGAGATAAATTTTATAGCTAATAATTATTTTTTACCATGAGTTGGTATGTGTTATAATGTTATTTATCTATTCTAACTAGAGTTAATTGTTCGATTTGATTTAGTAGTATAGAAGTGCTTGTAAATGTCAAATATACATTTTTAAATAAGTGGTTATATCTAATTAATTTTGATTAACTAATTTTATCAAACTTAAACATAACTTCATTAGTTAGTCTTATTGAAACTTCTTCTTGATTAAGTGCTTCAAAATTGATGTTTGACTCAAACCTGTTTTATCATAATAATAGTTTTACCAACTTAGTGTAATTAGAGGTGTTAATTGTTCGACTCAACTCTACTGTACAATATAATTTACAAATCTTTAATATATGACTTAAATTAATAAATAAGTCATTATATTTACTTCAATTAACTAATTAGATCAAATTCTAGCAAACTTCTACAAGTTTAGTTCAAACTTCATCCTAACTAAATATATTCAAAAATATTATTTGATTCATACATGATTTATTGGGACAATTATCTTTAATTATTGATTTTATATAATTAAAGGAGTTCATCATTCGAGTCGATTCATTTTATTGTATCTTACTTATGTATAATTTAATTACATACGTTATTATATAATAAGTGTATATAAATGAAAGAACCAATTAATTTTTTAAGAGATTATATAAAAAAGAAAAAGAAGGTAATCTTCAAAAATTATTCATCTGTATACTTACTTGTAGCCTCAAATTTATCAATCTTGTATTTTATATTATGCAACATATTATTTTTAATATTAATTGCACCCTTTTTAGATGTATAATAATTATTAAAATTTTAATAATTGTAGAGATATTATGTATATTACCTTTATTATTCTTAATAAATAATTATATTATATATATATATATATATAAATGATTTTTGATAAGTGCTCATAAATATAGAGAGAAATTATTGCACTTGTTATTGTGTATCTACTTTCGATAAATTATAATAATAATTTAAATGAAAAAGGGTCAAAGATATTTCTAGATGTTGTAAAATTGAATAAAAATAGCCATAATTGATATTTTAATCTAAAAATGCTCCTAACGTCAATGATATGGCCCAAAAATGTCCCTACCGCTAATAATTTGATCCAAAAGTGACTTTATTTTTACTTAATGGGTCAAATAAAAAAACATATTGTTTCTTTCCTTTTTACCCACTATTTATTCCTAATAAATATATTACTTTTAAAGAATCCTATTTTTTAAAATCATTTAAATAATAAATAAGTAGAAAATATTTTTTTTCTCCTTTTTAATCTCATTTTATCAATTAAAATATTTCAAATACATGTATCTTTTAAAATAATTATATAAGTCATATATATAAGATCATAGTAACCTCATCATTAATTTGATTTCTGTAATGATAAAAAAATCTAATATAATGGAGAATATTTGTATTTCGTTATCTTTTAGAATTGAATTAGGATAAATATTTGCTAATAAATTATTAGGAAAAGAATGTGTTAAAAAATAATATATTTATATGAAAAAGAACATTATTGACCAATTAAGTAATAATAGAGACATTTTTGGATCAAACTAATAACAACAAGGAATCTTTATTCAATTTTTCATAGTTCAAGAACACTATTTTCGTAATTTTAATAACAAAAACACTTTATAGCTACACAACCATAAAATAATGATGAGTTAATAATTGCATCATTAAATTTAAAATGTATATAAAAATAATAATGTATGTTTGATTAAAATGAAATTTGTAGCTAATATTTGTGGTGACACATGCAAAAGATTTTGAGACGAAATTTCTATCACTAACATTATTTTTCATATTAGTTTTGAATAAAAAAATTTTAATATTATGTCATACTAATATTTGAAAGAAAAATAAATTATAAGAATTTAAAACCCTTCTATATTTAGATCCAAACCAAAAATCTCCCTCCAAAATGAAAAAAATGTAAAAGTCAAAAGGGGGGGGGCGGCGGCGGGGGGGGGGGGGGGGGGGGGGGGGGGGGGG
>JAJOOH010027287.1:0-15737 GCA_029582605.1 Solanum gracilifrons
GGCTTTACAGGTAATCTGCAATTAGCTATGTGATGCCTTGTTTTGCTGACCCTTTTTCTCTAGTTTTCACCATTTTTAAATTCTAATGTTTGTAAGCTAATGAATGATTGTTAAGTAGGAACATCAAGTATGGTGACAACTCTCTAGAAAGAAACAGAATGATTTACTGTTGTAGCTGCCTGCTTGAGTCCTTTAATTTCCTCTCCACCTTGATCTCACACAACTTGTATTATCAGTAGGATGATAGATGTTCTCAACAACTTTTGTTGCCAGAATAATATGATAGCCAATAAAGTATTTTTAAGATTCTTGGAGATGTAAGAGTTGTTTCTGTCCATACATCACTCTTCTCATATCACTAAGGTCATTGTTTATTTCCATGTGCTATATCGCAAATTGCTCACAATTTTAACTATGTGATCCAGGGAAATGTTTGACAAGGAAAGAATCGCAAAGTTGAAGAAGGGAGTTCTAATTGTAAACAATGCTCGAGGAGCAATTATGGACACTCAAGCAGTTATTGATGCTTGTTACAACGGTCATATTGCAGGTATTTTAACATAACCTGAACACATCATCTAGAGATGAGCCCTCAACTTTAATATCAATTGAACACATCATTATTTTATTTTTTAATTCTTGCTTATTTCATTTCTTCAATATAATTTATCGAAATTCGGAAGTAGATCCATATCTTATTGAATTGTCGAATCCTTTGAAGAAAGAAATACTTCAAAACTACATTGAGTGCTTTCTTTTGGTTATTTTCCCCCAAATTTAGGATACAGTGGAGATGTTTGGTACCCACAACCAACTCCCAAGGACCATCTATGGCACTACATGCCAAACCAAGCTATGACTCCTCACATTCTGGGACTACCATTGATGCACAGGTTTGTAAATACTATTGTTATGCTTTTATTCTCTTTTGTTACTTATTACATCATATTTGGAGTAACAGAAATCTATATTCTCATAAATTCCATATTTTGATCAAATTTGACGGCTTTTAATTGTTGCTGTTGTAATGTCTTTCACTTACTCGATGATCGGTCTAGGTTTAGACATTGCTTAAGTAGCAGGTTTGTCACATTCTAGCCTACTATTGCTATATTTTTGGAGGGTCCGGGAAACATTGCAAGTTCTAACTTTTATGTACCTTTTTTATTTGAAGAAACTAAAAAGTTGGAGGAAGTTTAATTGGAGTTAGCATTGGAACTGTGACTGAAATGCAAAAAGTTTGGAGAACTTTACAAGGCTTGTGAGCTATTGCTTTTGCCAATTCTTACTCCCTCATCCTTATGGAGATTCAGGTAACGATATGGAGCATTTTTCATTCATTCCTCGTAGTTTAACTTGATGTCGTAGTAATTTCCTATATAATACAGGATACAATCATTTAAATCCCCACCCTCAGAAGCCAAAACAATGAAAAATGCAACTACAGTTTTCTACATGCTCTATGGTTGTTTTTGCTATGCAGCATTTGGAGACTATACTCCTGAAAATTTACTAACGGATTTTGGATTATACGACCCTTATTGGCAACTCGATATAGCTGTCATTTAACCTTTTAGTTAATTAGAGTGGCTCAAGAGTACCATCTTCATTTGAATCTTCGTTTTTACATAGTTTTCACTAATACAGTGCATACTTTCAACACCTTCTGTAGGATTTTGGAACTCCGACTTCTCCAGCTGACGAAATAGAGAACAGACTTCTTCTGGCATGACGCCGAGCAGAATACTCTGCTCGAACGCATGCTCTTACCCAAAATCTTATTGCTGTCCATTTTACACAGACTAACTCTAACCGTACATGTATAACTCCACCACAACCTACTGTGTTCCTTCAAAACAAAGCAAGTTAGCATAAACAGGAAGAAGTACGAGCATCAACAAGCAAGCAAATGTTGTTCTTCTGCCACATCTTTGCCCCAGGGAGCTGCAAGTTGGTTAGTTCTGGCTACTCCAAGAAACACTGCCTCAGATGAACTATGGTGTACACATATGTAGAATATTGCTTTATAAGTATGTGTATGTACACAAGACATACTATCTTTTGAAATTTATTTTACATTTACATATTTGAATTACTTATTAGCCAATTTAATGCTTGAGATTATTTATTGCATAACAATATTGGTGTTTTTTAATTAGAAATTGTGGCATATAAATATTTTATAGCCAAAATAGTATTACCACACTTAAAAGTGTAGACATAGGGCTGTAAATTATGGTATGGACATGGGCAAGGACTACACTTCAAAGTGTTGTTATACATTAGATAGAAAAGGCAACACTTTAAAATCGTTGTCATGCATTAGATAGAAAAGGCAACACTTTAAAATTGTGGGCAATAAGGAAGATAAGGCCATGCTTAAAAGTGTAGTTGTATGAGATAGAAATGTTGCTATATGAGGTACATAAAAGCGTGGACATTTTGCCATTAAGGCTATGCTTTTAACCGTCGCTGAGAAAAGTGTTGCCTAAACTCTAAGGTTACGGTTCTTTTGGGCACCCCAGGAAAAGTGTTGCTTAAAGTCCAAAATTGTAGCCTTTTATCAAAGGCCACACTTTTCGGTAGTTTAGGCTACACTTTACTGGGGTGGCCGTAGGCCTAAAATGGTGTAGTGAACCCTAAAATGAGTCATATGTTCTTCCTCATTCCTAGAGTAAATGAGGATATCATCAATAAAGATGATAACGAAAAAATACAAATACTGCTTGAACACCATGTTCATTAATTCCATGAAAGCTGCAGGAGCATTGGTTAGTCCAAATGACACAACTACAAATTCATAATGGACATACCGAGTTCTGAAGGATATTTTTGGAATGTCATTATCTCTGATAAGCTGATGATAACTGAATCTGAGATCTATCTTTGAAAAATGAATGGCACCTTGAAGTTTGTCGAACAAGTCATCAATCCTGTGGGGATAGCCTACTTATTTTTTATTGTGAATTTGTTCAGCTGCCGATAGTCAATGCACATTCTGAGAGAACCATCTTTATTTTTCACGAACAACACTGGTGCACCCCATGGGTAAATAATATGTCTGATGAAACCCTTATCTAGGAGGTCTTTCAACTACTCTTTCAATTCCTTAAGCTCGGCTGGAGCCAGTCTTTAAGGAGGAATAGAGATAGGTTGGGTATCTGGAAGGAGATCTATTCTGAAGTCGATTTCTTTTTCAGAAGGAACTCTGGGAAGAACTTCTGGAAACACTTCTAGGAACTCATATACTACTGGAACAGACTCAAGAGTTAATGTCTCGGAGCTTGAATCCTTAACCCGAACTAGATGATAGAAATACCCTTTCAAGAACATCTTTCTAGCCTTAAGGTAGGAAATGAATCGACCCATACGCACTAAGCTACTACTCTTCCATTCTAAGACTGGTTCGCTTGGAAACTGAAACCGAACGATCCTAGTTCTACAATCGACTGAGGCATATTAAGAATGTAACCAATCCATGTCTAGAATGATATCACAGTCTACCATTTATTAATCTACAAGATCTGCTGAGGTGACTTTCTGGGAGACAATGGCAGGGCAGTTTTTGTATCCCCGTTTAGCTATAACGGGGTCAGTGATACGCTCAAATTACACCTCCCTAAAAAAGCATAAGCGATCGTTATCAAGTAAAGAACTCAACTTGTTGGTTGGGATCGATCCCACGAGGAAAATGGTTTAGACTTCACTTTAACCAACAATTATATTCGTTTAGTCAAATTACTTCAACAAACAAGTAATTAAAAGGCGGGGAGGGGGGGGGGATTTATTGTAAGAATTCAGTAAGTAATCAGTAAACAAAAGTCAATTTTTGTTGTTATCAAGATGAGAGAATTAACTAAGGTATATGTGTTGACCACAAGCTCATAACGCAATAATCCTAGTAATAGCAATCCTTTCCTAGGGTACTACATGTAAAGTTGTAAGCTAGGTATCTCTAAATCCTTGGTCCGGCATCTAGAGAATTTCACCCAGAACTTTGGTCCGGCTACGTGTGTATAATTTACTAACCCTTACCTTTACCTCATGTTAGACATCACATCGATGTTTGGCTTAGTTATTACTTCGCACCAATCGACACTAGACTAGTAGATAGCATCACACTAAATCTATGTTGATAATTATTTTCTTGTTGATTACCTCCTTGGTCCGGCAAGTAGCAACAAGGCGAGTACTACCGTTTGCAACTGCTAAAAAGACTTCTAGACGAAAGAATTATCAATGCATGCAAAACACTTTTCAAAAATTGCTTATTTACTATTCATACTTTGTTAATCGCTCATGGTTCCCACAACCCTAGTTGTGGAGTTTAGTTACCCATAATCATATGAACACAATTCATTGTTTTAGATGAAAGAATTATGAACTTACGTAGGAAGAATAATAAACCTACAAATTCAACTTGAATTGCAGCACCAAAATCTTCAGAACGAAATTAAGAAATTAAGAACTTCTCAAGTTGCAAGTTCTTATCCCAAGTTAAGAACTAGAATAAAAGTAATAAAGTCCAACCCCCAAAAATGAGGTTTACATACCTTATTTATAGAAACCAAATCCGTAAATAAATGGGAAACAAAATTAGGAAATAAAATTGCAGGACGCGTCTCCATTCCACCAGGCTGACCTACGGTCCGTAAGTCGAGTGACGGTCCGTAGGTCTTTTTCGTGGCTCCATACTTAGCCGATTTGAAATCTTCACAAATCCACCTCTCTCAGTCAGCTTCCACAAACTAGCAGCATGGTCCGTCAGTGATACGATGGACCGTCAGTCACCTTCGTCGCTCCATACTTAGATTATTTCAACTCAGGTACTGGAACCACTCATCTGATCACTTCTACGGAGCTTGCAGGATGGACTGTAAATCATTCGATGGTTCGTTAGTCCCCACCGTGGTTGACTATTTTCAGCACTTGCCTCAGCTATATCTTCATCTTTTCATGCCTGAGTTTATTTCCTGAAATTAAAACAAAAACACATAAAACTAACTCAAAAATGCCTTAGACATTCACAAATCCTAAGTCAAACGTATCAATAGCACCGTAAACTCACGGTACATCTACACCCTAAACTTAAAATCGTTGTTTGTCCTCAAGCAATACATTATCACTCTAAATGACACTTGTACAAAAGCAAACAATTTCAGCCCAAGCAATCACATGGCTCTTCATCCCAACTCTTATTTTGAGTGCGACTTTGTTCTCTTAAACTCAAACAAGCTAATTTGTGCGGATCCAAACATGACAATGACTGACCAAGCAACATAAGCCTCCACAGTTTTACTATAATCAAGGTACCAATTTTCCGACAATATAACTAGTTCCCTTACTTCAAACGAACTCCTTCCTCACACACTGAATGTTATTCTTGGTCCATGGAGTTATTCAACACTCACACTAAGAAATAATGTCAAGTACAGTTGGTGCTCAATGCCATAGGCTTTCCCTTATTTTCACTGCTTAGACTTTCCAAACTAGACTATAGGATCACGATAGGGCTTTCTTGGCTTGTAACGTAAGCTTAGGGTCAGGTGTAGTACATTTGGGTACTTTTGGTGACTTTCTGTCCTCCTTGACATTAGTTTATGCTTTCGACCTCTTTTTGCCCTATCTTTCGACATCCTACCTTTTTCCTCTTTCCCTTGATTCTTTTCAACCACGGATGCGACTTCCACTTTGTAGCTCTTGTACTTTTCAATTTCATCTTTTTTTTGCATTTTATTCTTCTTGCTTTATTTTCACCAAAGTCGCATCCTATTTCTAGTTTTCTTTTCTTTTCTTTTGTTTTCAACACCACACTCTTTTCCTACTCATCTTTCTTTTGGTTTCCTCTTTCATAGCTACCCTCGACTTATGAATTTTCCATGAATTGAGGTGCACAATACCCGATGTCGGATCAGGGCCACGAATGAGGTCACGTTTGCAGTAGCCACCCTCAACTTAAGCCAAAAGGCCTAAGTTGAGGTACACATGTCCAAAGAAAGACCAGGGCCAAACATTAGATTTTGGAAAGGTGAGTTAGGGGTTTAGAAAGAAATGGTATATTTTAGGCTCCAAGTATTTGGATCAAAGGTAATATTCTTTTCATTTGGTCGGACTCGTTTTAGGTAATTTAGTGGACTATTTAGAACAAGGGCCTATGATCATTTCCTAACATCTAGAGTAGATTATCTTAGCAGTCTAGATTGGCATACAACTATTTGAACAATCAATCATTCTCTCACTCACTTGGCACGTAGTTACATTATCAGATTTGTCGGATTACCCAGTCTAAGTTAAGCTTAGGTCATGCAGTTGGTTCATTCTTATGTCATCTTCAGAGCCAACACATTCAACTTATTCTAACATCCTGAGTTTTAGCACACAATTCATTTTTCAAAAAGAAGATTATGACATCATGCTTCAAGATTATTTTGCTTCTACACATATGATTTCTAACACAGACCATTTCAGCAGAAAATAAATAGTCTCTTGGGGAAAAAGAACACAGGAGAGAAAACCCCAAGAGAGGATTATGAGTTGGGTTACTCAGACTTCATCCTATCACTCACAATCCATTTACCTCACCCACAACAAAATAAATGCAATTGTCCCAATGCACAAAATAGTAAATTCAAAAATGGATTTGGGTGAAGTAAATATGTGGCACATGGCTCCGACACCTCATCAACAAGCAGGTAGGTCCGGTTTCCCAACCTCTACAACAGCAGAAGTGGGGTCACCCTCAGTAGTACCCACATCTTCAGTTACAGCACCCTCAGTAGTGCTATCAGTCAGTCTCACCACACCCTCAGTAGTGGGAAAAGAACTCGACGCTCCAGCCATTATCTCATGGGCTCTCTGCTCCTGTAACCGCTTATCTACGATGGAAGCTTTCATGGCCGCTCTGTCTAACTTGCGCTGCTTCCTACTGGCTTTTTTCGCCTCCGTGCACTCGGGGTGTCAAGTAGACCGATGCCTCTTCCCACGGGCACGTGTTGGCTGCTCCTCCACCTCATCTCCGCTAAATAGTGCACCAAGAACTGTATCATCGCCAACTGCAGAGGGTGTAGCCTGAGGCTCAACAGCGAGTGTAGCAAAAATGGCATCCACATCAGTCTGGAGGCCAACTATATCTATCTGGAGGGAAATCACATCAGCGGTGGGGGCATGACTCTCTAATACTCTCACTTCGAAGGCATCTAAACGTGTGTGAACAACTTGGACCTTCTGGTCCACCATCGCCGCCATCCGCTTTTCCACTCGCTCATCAGACTAGGCAATCAATTTCCTCATCCATGGCTTCAGGTGATGTAACAGGGTGGCCATCTGACCCTCCTACTTCTGGACTAGATCCAATAGTATCATAGTCGTTCTGGAGAGCGGGGTGGCTCGAGATGAGCACGGGGGCCTGGCTGTCCGTCTGAGAAGAGGAAGCGGGGTGCTCATTAGTCGGAGTTGCAGTGGGGGGTACATCTCCCTGCATCTGCCCCACAGTGTGTATCAGATCCTTGCCCATAGGTACATCGACTTGGGGCCCTCTGCGTGGTGCTGCCACATTCGCATCATCCTGAATCAACCCAATGTCAAGGGTCCCAGTCGAAAGCACCAATTTATCACAGTGCCAAATAGGCACTCCTGTATCCCTGCAAAGCTGAAAGATCATACAGGGGATAGGGTAGATGGTGGTGGTCTTGAAAGCCCTTTCATGCAATTCTCCCAGTAGCAGGCGAGGGAAATTTATATCCAAACCAGCAACCAATGCAGCCACCATGACCGCTCTATCCCATGTGACTATATTATCGGCCATTGTTGGTGACAATCTATTTCGGACCAATAGCAAAAAGAACTTGGCTGCCAACGTGAGGGTGGCCTTATGAATACCCAACTGGGGCACAGTAACCCATTCCCCTCTCTCTCCATCCAAAGCAAAATGCGGAGCTAGACATGATATAACCGCCTCCCTTTTATCCGCATTTCGGCCTGAAGGCTCCTGTCCGCACAATTTCCAACCGATAGTCAAATTCAGCGGTGGAGTCCGTTAATGTGTGGTGAGGGTTAGGGCCATAAAGGAACCGAGTGATGGTGGTGTGGGATAAGTTCACCGAGACACCTCGGACCATGGTAGATGTGTGGGGATCTTGTGATGCGGGCTTGGCGTTCTTGTGAATTGGCCCTCGGAGAGTGGCAGTGTAGGAAGCATAAAACTCCCACACAATCTCCTCGCTATAAGTACCCAGATCACGAGCCATCCACTCGCACTTGTGTCTTTGGAAAAGCTGTTGGATATCTGGCATAGTGTGGAGGCTCCCGGTGAGAACTCTGCGCTCCTCCGTAATTGTACAGGCCATCTTGTCCTTGGCATTCATCATCTTGGCGTCACGGTAAATCTGCCACTGCCCCTCGACGCACCACTTGTTCGGCTCTCTGTCTACAGGATCCGGTTGGTCATTTTGAGGGATGTGAATCCCATTAGAGCTAGATGCATCATCAGACGAGGCAGCAGCTTCATATGCACTTGAATCGGTGGCGGACTCGAACCCAGACCCAGCAACAGAGTTGGACTTAGAACCGGACCCAAACCTAGTTGGTGACCCGATCACTGTATCCTCCTCATCAGACTGGAAGGTAGTGACTACGTCGGGGAGCACCTTCTTAGACTGGTTCCGAGTGACCCGGTAGGTGTGGGTGAGTAATCCGGGTCTCGTTGCCTGTCGGTATCCTCATCGATAAGTCATAAGGTCGGCACCATGGATTTTGATCGGCCTCTGTTGATGACAACTTTCTTATTTGGTATCATGGTACCTGCGAAGGAGATGTTAGTACCCAACACACAAGAAAAAAAAATTCATAATAATAAAAAATAATTACAGTAAGCTACAGTGGTAACCGACGGAGGGAACCGATGGTCTGTAGGTCAACCTACAGTCCATGGACCTGCTCCGTAAGTCAGAAGTAACCAGGGCATAGTCACAGATGGAAACGATGGAGATGTAGAATGGTCCATAGGTCATTCCACGGACCGTAGTCCATCAATGTCATGTAAAACTTGGGAAAATTCCCAAGTGCCCATGCCACGGACCTGATCAACGGCTTATCATGTAGACATAAAAGAGGATCAACGACAATGCTAAGCAAGTCTAATCATGTATTTCAACACTCCATATGCTAGTTCGTCATTCTCGGGGGTCCAATAATTCAATTAAGCACACCATCAATACAAGTTATGGAACCCTAAGTTGGAACTTACATTTAGACTCGTAGTTCTACTGTTTTAAGTTAGAATTACCTACAATCACTGACCATCGTCCTAAGGGAGTCTAAATTTCATATTTAACATGCATTTAGGGATGATTAGCAACCCAAGGTCAAGACCCACTCCCGACCTACCCTATTCAAGTTATGAATTGTAATTCAAACTGAGGGGACAAGTAGTTAGCTGACAAGAAACGAGGAGTGGTGTGATTGCGTGCCAAGACTTAGACTCTGACTGAATCTAACCCAACGTTGTACCGTACCCGGACACCAGACTCTCTTGATGATGGGAATTTTCGTGAAAGATGGGAAAGGGGATTTCTTTGGGATATCTGATGGAGGGTGGTGTGAGGGAGTGAATTTTTGGACTTTAGGGTGTGGGGGTTCGGATGAGGGTTTTTGAATGAGTGGGAAATGTCTTAAACTTAGGGGTTTTTAAATAGAGGAAGTCTGGGTCAGGTCGGGCAGACTAGGTTTTTGACCTACGAGACCCCGCTTACGGTCTATAGGTTGATCTACGGTCCGTAGGTAGAGACCGTAGATCACCTCAACACTTAGAAAAATTTAGGGACTTACCTGGGGTCTACGGACGCCATTCACGGTCCGTGGAGTGAACAATGGACCATCGATGGGGTTCGTAGACCTCTGCACTAGACATTATTCTGCAGATTCTGCTTTTCGCCCCTGCACATGTAGCAACCATTAGCCCTTTCTTGTTCCATTTGCTGGACACTTTTTAGAAACGGACCCTATGTTATGTCTAGCCAACACTAAAACAAAACTAAAACAACTATCTAAATGAGTACAGAGAAGCAACTGCTAAACGACCTATTGTTGGCTAGATTTTACATCTTGGGTTGCCCCCTAAGCAGCGCTTAATTTAACGTCATGGCACGACACAGGCCTCTTGATTACTCAGACTTCATCAAGATGATAGGCCTCAACAACCTCTTTCACACTTTCTGCTTTTCCCAAATAGATCTTAATCCTTTGCCCGTTAACCATGAACCCTATTCCTTCAATGTTCTCAAGCTCAATTGCTCCATGGGGGAGCACTTTTGTGATAAAAAATGGCCCGGTCCATTTGGATTTGAGTTTTCCCAGAAACAAGCGCAACCTAGAGTTGAATAGAAGCACAAGATTACCCACAACAAATTCTCTCTTTTCAATTCTTTGATCATGATACCTCTTCATCTTCTCCTTGTACAAGACTGAACTTTCATAAGCGTTTAGGAGAAACTCATCAAGCATATTCAAGTCATTTATTCTTTGATTAGCTGTGGAGCCCAATCCAAATTTAGCTTCTTCATTGCCCACAAAGCCTGATGGTCTAGCTCTACCGGTAAATGGCAAGACTTCCCATATACAAAATGGTAAGGAAACATACCTATGGGGGTATTGTATACAGTGCGATAGGCTCATAGAGCATCATCAAGCTTCCTTCACCAATCCATTCTATTAGCATTTACAGTCTTCGCCAAAATCTGGTTGATCTCTTTGTTGGACACCTCAACTTGCCCGCTAGTCTGTGGATGGTAAGGAGTGGCTACATTGTGGCGGACATCACACTTCTCAAGTAGCGCCTTGAATAACTTATTACAAAAGTGGGAACCTCCATCTCTGATAATCGCCCTCGGTGTACCAAATCTAGAGAAGATATTATTTTTCAAGAATGCGGTGACAGTTTTACCTTCATTATTGGGGAGCGCAACTGCTTCCACCCACTTTGATACATAATCAACCGCAACAAGAATATAATTCATCCCATGTGAAGTCACAAATGGACCCATAAAATCAATGCCCCATACATCAAACAACTTTATCACCAATATAGGATTCATAGGAAGCTCTTGTCTCTTTGAAATCCCTCTTTTTCTTTGGCAACGAACACAAGACTTGGCGAAATCGTGAGCATCTTAGTGGATGGAAGGCCAGTAGTACCCACACTGTAAAATCTTATGCGCAATCCGAACACCACTATGATGCCCATCAATAGGCGATGAATGGCATGCTTCAAGTACACTCAACATCTCAACCTCGGCCACACAGCGACGAATAATCCCATCAGCACAACTACGATACAAGTAAGGCTCATCCCAAAAGAATTTCTTCACATCATGCATAAACTTTTTCCTTTGAGGAAACGACATGTCCGGGGGCACCAAATTGCTTGCCAAATAATTAGCAAAGTCTGCGAACCAAGGAATCAGATCATGAGAAGTAGCCAATACCTGTTCATCTAGAAAAGTATCATTAATTTCAGCCCTATCACTAAGTTTTAGCATAGCATCCTCCTCTAATCTGGACAAGTGATCGGCAACTTGATTTTCGGTCCCCTTTCTATCTTTTACCACAAAATCAAACTCTTGCAGCAACAATACCCATCTAATCAACCTCAGTTTTGCAACCTTCTTCGCCATCAAATACCTCAATGCAGAATGGTCAGTATGCACTATCACCTTAGTACCAAGCAGGTAGGATCGAAATTTTTCGAATGCAAAAACCACCGCAAGAAGCTCTTGTTCAGTCACAGTATAATTCTTCTGGGCCACATTTAGAGCTTTGCTAGCATAGTAAATAGGATGGAGAATTTTCTCTCGCCTCTGTCCCAATACCACACCACTCGCATCACACATTACCTCAAACTGTTGTCCCTAATTCGGTGAAATAATGATAGGTGCAGTAACTAACTTCTCCTTCAATTCTCCAAATGCTCTTAGAAAAGTGTCATCAAAATAGAACCTACACTCCTTCTCGAGCAGTTTACACAAAGGATGTGCAATTTTTGAGAAATCTTTGATGAACCTCCTATAAAAACCTGCATTCCCAAGAAAACTCCTAACACCTTTTACAGAGATAGGTGGATGAAGTTTTTCTATTACCTCAACTTTCTCTTTATCTACCTCAATGCCCTTCTCAGAAATCCGATGACCTAGAACTATCCCTTCTTGCACTTCTCCCAATTCAGCACCAGATTGCAATCTTCATACCTTTTAAGCACCTCAGCCAAATGATTCATACATCGATCAAAACAGTCACCTACCACAGAGAAATCATCCATAAATTCCTCAATAGTGTCCTCCACCATATCAGAGAATATCGACATCATACAACGCTGGAAGGTCGCTGGAGCATTGCACAACCCAAAGGGCATCCGTTTGAAGGCGAAAGTCCCATAAGGACAAGTGAAGGTGGTCTTGTTTTGGTCATCCGAAGCTATAGAAATATGATTGTAGCCCGAATAAACATCAAAAAAACAATACCAACCCTTACCAGCAAGTCTATCCAACATCTGATCCATAAATGGCATAGGGAAATGGTCCTTTTCTGTCCAAGCATTTAGCTTCCGGTAGTCCATGCAGACTCTCCATCTAGTCCCGGGACGCATCGGAACAAGCTCATTTCTCTTATTAGGAACCACAGTAATCCCACCCTTCTTGGGCACACATTGAACAGGACATACACAACTACTATCTGCAATGGGATAGATAACCCCATCATCCAACCACTTGATGATCTCCATTTTAACTATCTCTCTCATAGGTAGTTTTATTTTTCTTTGGTGCTCAATACTAGGTTTGTGATCTGGCATGAGTTGAATTTTGTGGGAACAAATACCGGGAGGAATCCTAATAATATCCACAATAGTCCACCCAATAGCTCGTTTGAACCTCTTTAACACAGTCACCAAGCACTCTACTTGTCTCACATTTAAATCTGCAGCAATTATGATCGGTAAAGTATTATCTCTACCCAAGAACACATACCTCAAATGCAGTGGTAGAGCCTTAAGCTCTAATTTCGAGGCCTCCACAATAGATGGTCTCGCGGGTGGAGACTCACGATTCTTCATGGCTAACTCATACTTCTTTGGTTTTGACCGATATTCGCACCTATCGAGTGTAGCTACCAACTCATCGTACTTTTAAATACCATCACTATCGAAATTCATCATAACTACTGCTAGTGCCTCAACACCGAGTCGCTCTTCAATTTGCACTTCTGTTCCACTCTCAACTATGTAAGTTATAGCAGATACCGTTTGGAGCTCACTACTCTTCTTCATGGACCTACAAATATTGAAAGTTGCTTCTTCATTGTTCAGTCTGAACTTCATCTGCCCCTTCTCCATATCAACCAACGCACGACCTGTGGAAAGGAATGGTCTCCCAAGGATGATGGGAACCTCAAAATCAACCTCACAGTCAAGAATCACAAAATCCGCCGAAAAGATGAATGACTCCACTTTCACCAGCACATCATGGAGTACACCAATGGGCCTTTTTACGGTTCGATCGGCCATAAGTAACCGCATCGTAGTAGGCTTTGGATCCCCTAGGCCCAACTTCTTATAAATAGAAAATGGCATGAAGTTGATGCTAGCACCAAGATCACACAATGCCTTAAAAAAGTGTAACAACCCTATAGTACATGGAATCGTCAAAGAACCAGGATCTTCCTTCTTCTGCACAAGGGACATTGTAGCAATAGCGCTACAATGCTGCAATCTATCATCATCTTCAAAACTCACAGATCTTTTCTTTGTCACCATATCTTTCATAAACTTTGCATACCCATGCATTTGCTCCAAGGCTTCTATCAACGGAACGTTGATGGAAAGCTCATTCAACATATTAATAAACCTGCGATATTTACCATCTTCAGTCTTCTTCACTAACCTCGGTAGAAAAGGTGGTGGGGGTCTAGGTATGGGGACCAATTTCTGAGATACCTCCGCTTCTTTCTCTGACACATTCTCAGACTCTTCTCTAACCTCTACCACATCATCTTCTTTTCTTATATCAACATCCACCACATACGGCATAGGTGGATCAATGGTTTGCTTACCCCCTCGAGTAGTAACACTACTAAAAAAATAGTGAATACCGACCTAAAAATTTCCGACCTCAAATGGAGGTCGGTAATTTTCGACCTCCGGAGGTCGGTATTTACAAGAATCGGTTTTATGCAAAAAAAAAGCGGGAAAACCAAATTCCGACCTCTGGAGAGGTCGGACTTTTTCCCGGAAAAATGTATTACAATAAAAATCGACCTCTTGATGTCGGTATTAAACAGATAAATAAATAAATAACAATATTTTATTTTTTCTCAATTAAATATAAAAAACAAAATTGAGAAATATTTTAGATTAGTAAAATAAAAGACAAAAAATTATAATACCGACTTCCGTATGTCATAAAATTAAATAGTATGTAAAAATAAATTAATATAAAATATCCACCTCATGAGGTCGGTATTTTTTATATTTAATTGAGAAAATAATACCGACATCAAGAGGTTGGTTTTTATTATAGTTCATTTTTCTGGGTAAAATTCCGACCTCCTGAGGTAGGAATTTGGTTTTCCCTTTATTTTGCATAAAAACTGACTACTTATTGTCAGTTTTCATATCAACATAATTTCATACTCTAAATATGGATTATTGATCTAACTTTCTATTTATAAAAGTATACAATTTTTTAAACAATTAATTATAGGTGTAAAATGAAAATTTAAACAAACCGACCCGCGGATGTCGCTTTAATTAAAAGTAATTAGATGAAATAAAAATAACGACCTCCGGATTTCGCTTTAGTTATTTTGATTTAATTTCATTTAAATCGTCTTTTGGAGGACGATTTTGTGTAAAATAAAAAACAAAAAATTTATAATACCGACATTCGGAAGTCGGTTAAATAAATTTAATGTGATACCGACCTCATGAGGTCGGTATTTTTTACTTTTAATAAAAGCGACATCCGGAGGTCGGTTTGTTTAAAATATTCCTATTAATAATCATAATTTTGCTATTGTGCATAACATTAAAATTTCATTTTATACCTATAATTAATTGTTCAAAAAGTGTAACAATTTTGTATACTTTTATAAATAAAAATTTAGAATTTGTGGAATAAATAAAAAAATATCTATAATCCATATTTAGAGTATGAAATTATGTTTATATTAATTAGGAGATAATTATACTTATATTTCTAGAGTAATGTATAAATTCTATCAGTCCGTCGTCTAATGATGAACTTAATATCTCATGTCATGATGTAAAGGCGAAGAGCTAACATATAATTCATTCGAGTATGAAATGCAAGATAATACTCGTACAAATGTCATGATAACAATTAATTATAAATTTTCTGTTTATATAATTATGATGACATGTAAATGATAATTCATCGGAGTATGAAATACGTTGATTAATTATATACTCCTTGAGTAGTTTAACAATTCAAGTCTTATATATTAGTGGTTCAGATATGAAATACATTATAAATTAAAGAAATACCGATGATCAATTCAAGGAGATTTATATATTAAATTTGATATTGATAAACTTTAATTTGTTGATTGATAAAATTAAATTTATAAAATTGGGACGTATATAATTTTAAAATATAAAATTAACTTGATAGATATAATTAAATTTATTAAATTAGACTTTTGTTGATGTGTAGTTAAATTAAATTATATAT